>KK116877.1:108919-132572 GCA_000611955.2 Stegodyphus mimosarum | reverse complement strand
CTTATTTTTTTTTTTTATAAAATAATGTTGTACTGCAAAACTAATTTTAGCAAGCATCTGTATTTTTAAGAATATATACATAAATGCTTAATACTAAACTCAATTTTATAAAACAGCTAATAATAAATGATGATCAGCATATCAGCTTAAATTACTTGAAAGTTATTTTGTCTTCTTATATCTGTGCTCTTTGAACGCTTAGTAAATAATCAGGGAAAAAGTAAAACGGAAAAAATCCCTACGACATGATTCCATCCACCCCATTTTGAGAATAAATCGGTCCAAATAGCGCACGCGTGTTTGCACTCATGGTCGCCGGTGAGTAGGTCGAACAATAGTAAGTAAATGCTTTTAACTAAATTTAATATATTGCTACGGATTTCATATTTATTTACATTCATATGCATTATGTGTAGACAAAATGTGATGATGCATTTAAGAATCTGAAGGAAGCTTTAACATCTGTTCCAATCCTGCTGTATCCTCAGCTCGACAGACCATTTATTCTCGACACGGACGCGAGTAACGAAAGTATCGGCGCTGTTTTGTCACAAGAAATAGAGTGTCAAGAACGTGTAGTGGCTTACTGGAGCAAGTGCCTGTCTAAATCAGAGAGGAATTACTGTGTCACCAGGAAAGAGTTGCTCGCCATAGCCAAGGCCGTAGAACATTTCCATCATTATCTATACGACAGAAAATACCTGCTCCGCACAGATCATGCATCATTGGCTTGGACTTTAAATTTCAAGTACCCTGAGGGTCAGATAGCCAGGTGGATACAGAGACTCCAGGAATATGACTTCACTATCCGTCATCACGCGGAAATGCTGACGCCTTGTCTAGAAACCCTTGCCCAGAAAACTGCCGATATTGTTCCAGGTTTGAAGCTAAATACCAGCTGCTTAATCCAGTCACACGACAAATTAGAACATCAACATTGGCTGATCCAGACCCCAGGAGTGACAAGGATATTAGGAAAGACCAGCTGGAAGACCGTGACATTAAAGTCATAATTGATTTAATGGAGACCTCAAACAGAAAACCTACTTGGCAGGACATTTCGAGCTATAGTCCCACGACAAAACAATATTGGGGTCTCTCGGACTCACTCCATATTCAAAACGGCGTCTTGTACCGGAAATTCGAATCGGACGATGTAAAGACATCCCGATGGCAGCTGCAACTCCCAAGATCCCGGATGCCGGACGCCCTTAAAGCACTACATAGCAGCCCTACAGGGGGCCATTTCGGAATAATGAAGACCTTGCAGAGAGTTAGGGAGCATTTCTACTGGAATAATGAAAAGCATGACGTGCAAACGTGGTGCCGATCTAGCGATGCCTGTGCAAGTCGGAAGGACCAAAGAAACTCAGCCGAGGGAAGCTGCAACGTTACAGTGTAGGAGCACCTTTTGAACGTATCGCCTTTGACATCTTAGGACCTCTGCCACGAACTGCTGATGGCAATAAATACATCCTCGTTGTCATTGATTACTTAACTAAGTGGCCTGAAGCGTATCCTACTCCTGACCAAGAGGCTGTCACAGTAGCAGAGATGATGATACAGCACTGGATTTCCAGGTTCGGAGTGCCTCTTCAGTTACATTCCGATCAGGGAAGGAATTTTACCTCGGCTGTAATCAAAGAACTCTGCAATCTACTCAGCATTGACAAAACCCAAACGACGCCTTTACTCGGACGGCATGGTAGAGATGTTTAATCGAACCATCCTCAATAACCTCTCCAGAAACCAACAGGACTGGGACAAGAATTTACCACTGTTTTTACTGGCTTACTGCAGTGCTGTCCATGAGACCACCGGCTATTCCCGGCCGATGCACCAAAAAATTGTTGCGTGCGTAGGGGTTCGTTATGGATTGAATGCACAAGTCGTTAAAATATTAACAAAAATTTATTCTTTTCAAAAGAAATTAATCAAAATGCTGAAATTTTTCTTCAGATCGTACAATAACAGAATATCTCAAACGTCGAACAGAATTCACTTCAAAACAGATAAAGTTAATCCAATCTTACAGCGAATTCGCTACAATCAATCACAGTATTAAATAAACAAACAACAGTTCTCTTTAAACAGCTACAAGTACAATTGAGATGAAGTTTTCAATTCGAATTTTAATTTATTTACTAGAACCTTCTGTAAAACCTTGATTTTTGTGGATGGCAACAGCAATTATGAGATATTTATTTATTAAATATTAAATGCACGCGGTCTTTTATTTTTACTTTACCGACGTAACTTTCTATTCAAAAATCGTATGCGTTGCGCGGGAAAATAAAGCAATTTTAATTACAATTCTAAATAAACAGCTAAATAAATATAAAATCCGTAACAATATTTTGTTCGTATAAGTTTTAAATGCGGATAGTATTAAGAGATTTTCACAGAGGAGTAACAGAGTAACTAATTAGGAGTTTCATAGTAATAGAGTAACTAAAATCTAAAAGGAAACCTTTATATTATACTGCAATAAATTAAAAGTTACAAATTTACTATTATTTAAAATTATTATTTAATATGGCTATTTTATCCTTGCTAGCATATAACCGTTATTGCCATCATTAAACTATCGGTCGTGCATGTCTGCGAAGATATTAAAACTGTGCCAATTATTACTTCAACTATCATCTGTGCAGAGCTGCATATAAAAACAGCATATTAAATTGAACACTATTTGTATTCTTGAAAAGTTACTTTTAAAAGAGCAACCCTCTTTAATACATATTAAAAAACATGATGTGTACACTACATGATTTCCTTATACGGAATATTAAATTATTCTCCTGCATTTTATTTAAACATATTGGATTAACAGTTAACGAATTTTGAATTAAATCTACTTCGTCGATAGCGCATAAACCACAATAAAATAAACGCACTCTTTAAAGTTCACTATATTATTTACCATAGCCACACTTCGGCGCTAATTCACTTAACAGTCCTGTATCCACCACACTTTGTCGCTAGGTTCAATTAACAGCGTTGCATCTCATTCATTTTATAACTCAGAGTGAGCAAAAATTATAGCATCTGGAGAATTATCACATGTTCCATTCAAATACTGTAATAATCTAAAACGATGTATAAAAGAAATTAAACAAATAAAAATGTGATGTGTACACCACATGACTTAATTGTACGGAATATTAAATTATATGCTTTCCTGCGTTTCATTTAAACATATTGGATTTACAGTTAGCGAATTTTTAATAAAATCTACTTCGTCAATAGCGCAAAACCACAATAGAAATTCACTCTTTAAAGTTCAGTAGATTATTTACCATAGCCACACTTCGGCGCTAATTCACTTAACAACGTTCATCTCGTTCATTTTATAATTCATAGTGCGGAAAAATTATAGCATCTGAAGAATTACCACAAGTTCCATTCAAATACTTAAATCAATCTAAGACGATGAACAAAAGAAATTAAACAAATAAAAAAAGAAGCAGTTTTTCAAAGACAATTTCAGCGCCACTTACCTGATGCGCATGTGCTACTAATTAATTCAGTTCTCACCTTCACGGTTATGCAAAAATACATAAAAATTCAAAATGTTTTCATTAAAAATTGAAAGATATAAAACAAACATAAAATATTAAGTACAGTTGAAACAATTAAAAAACAATTTTTAGAAATAAAATTACAATTTGTATGCAAAAATCAGCTAACAACTTAAATGATAATTCCAGAATGAATCAAGCATAATTTAATTCGCAATAATGAAAGAAGAGGTTACTTTGTTGTTGCGAAGCTTAGTTTCCCTAGATTGGCAACAAAGCCACAATTCTGCTAAGTTTCAAATGCAAACAAATATGGCCGCAATCATAACCAAGAATTAGGCTTAGCCGCACTTAAAAAACTTTTAAATTGTTGATAATTCTACAATTATTGCATGCAGGTTAACTAAAGGCATGAAAACCTTTAGAGGAAGATAAGAACAACATAATTCAATCATTTTTAAAGCCAAAAATGCGCAATTTACCAACATATAAGAATAAAGAAACTGAGCTTACTGAGCTGAGTAACAGAGTGGATATATTATTTATATACTTTCGGTGCGGCCGATTAAAACGAAGATGCGAGGGCACATCTGCATGTTATAGCAGCCACGTAGGCACAGACGCCACGAAAAAAAATCTCTTCAGAATCCATTTTAAATCAGTTTTCTAATTTTTTGGAGAACAAAGAGTCCTCTTTTCTGTCCTTACGTACGGATGCTACTCAAAAACATCATTAAGTTGCATTCGATAGTGGTCAAAATAGATGTTTTCGTTGAAATATGGTATCCGAAATTTTTCGCGATTACAATACTTCCTTTTTACTTCGTAGAAGGAAGTAAAAACAGTATTTATCATGCAATAAAAGTTCATAATCATCATTGAGCAGCACTGATATATTTGTTAATAGTTATGGGTATTACGTTTTATGCATCTTTTTGCTATGCTACTAAAAATAATTATATGCTGTAATAAGTTACATCTAATGTGTGTTAAAGGAGTATTATAATAAGAGAAATAGATTTACTTTGGTCAGTTAAGTAGACGGAATTTAGTTATTTCTGTTGTAACTATTTGTTTGTATATTTGTATTGATTGTATAGATTTTGTAAAACTTACAAATTTTTCATTAAGAAACTCTACGATTTGAAAACCAGCAGTAGCAACACTTTCCGAAATAAAGAACTTTTAATCTCCAATGGGCGAGACTCTTGCACTCGGAAAAATGAGGGCGAAAATTATCATTTTTCCGAGTTTTTAATTAATATCTCTGATTTTAGCTACTTTTTTTAGAGAAAATGGACGTCGACCTTTTCCAAAACCCAGAAAAGAATTGTAGAAAGTTTGTTGATGATAGCCATAGTAGTGACTGAGTTTTTAGGAACACAGACTTTCTTCTTTATATATATATAGAGAAAGATTGTTAATATTCTCTAGACTTATAATGTTTTATAAGATTTATATTATACAGGGAGGTTAATAATATGCATATGTATCTTTCAAATAAATGCCGAGAATTAATTTATTTGTATGCACTACTGTTAATGCAATTTTATTTTTTATATGCATATCTATAGCATCTCTATATATCAGTTTACGGTACAATTCTTAATTAGGGAACTGTATAATCGAAAACTTGGATGCAAAATATTCTTTCTGCAATGGATTTATTTATATGTTGAGGCACACACTTGGAAAAGTTTTTAAAATATGTTTGCTTTTATCTTCTAACCTAAAAATAATGTTTCTGAAAGATTTATTAATGAACAAATTTTGATTTATCGTAACGCATACGCACAGCACAGGCAGTTCATGCATTAAGAAATGCTCCATTTAACCTTATAAAATCAAGAGCAGCAGTTAAACTAATCTCTCAGAATTAGAATATTGTAAAAAATAGACAGTCTGACATTTAAACATCCCGAACTCATCACTAAGGAAGTGGAATAAAACTTTCCTGGCAGTTGTTCATTTCCTTTGCGCAGTATCAGAGTTTATCAGATTTTGCTAGTCTTTTGTTCATCACGCAAAATTAATAACGCGCCGACAAGTTTGACAGGCGTCAGCTGCGAGGAGGACAGTAACTGTTAAAGCAAAAAGAAGCTTCGGTGTTAACAATGTTTTACCTGATTTGGCCGTTTCTCAAATGTTTCGCTTTCAAATATCTAAATGAATTCTTCACTTGTTTGCAACTTTCAAGTTTCATAATCGAAGGCAATGTACGAAAATGTTAAAGTAAGTATAAGTCATTGAATTTAGTATCTGTATAAAATGCTGTACTAAATATATTTAGTATTTTTTACGCCTTAGAGAAATACTTCATAAATACAGTAATATCTGAAATTAAACGTATCGTTTTTGTTTTGATTTGTCTTCTGCATCTCAAGTAATATTAGCAAAAGACAGCCAGAGATCAAATCTTCGAACATAAGCAATAAAATGAAACGTTGTCTGTATTGAGGAAGGAAAATACGAAGTACGTTTCTGTGTCAGCTTTATATTGCTGGTAGAATTTTCGAGTACGTTTTAGTTGAGGCAGAGAGTCGAATAGTTGGAACTTTAAGATGAGGTTTCTAACATTTGTAGAGAAGATCATTCGCACTTTGTAGAAATGATTGTGATAATTAAAATTTATGCATTACAGCCCTTACTTGAATTTTCCTTGTAAGTAAAGGTTTTCTTAACACAGTCATGTCAGTTTCGTCCCACTGTACTGTTCTATGTTTCTGTCCGTTCTGGGATCTCAGAAGCTGTTTTCTTAAAGCTAAACCGAAGGTTATTTCATTAAATGGAATATAGTTTCTTTGCTAAATTAGCAGCCGTTGACATAGACGTGTGAATAGAGGTTTTGCCCATATGAAGCTGAAATTTATTGATGTCTCTTCGATATAAAGCTAGAATTTCTTATCAGAAATTTCTTCTAAAATAGTCTGCTGAGAGCACAGGTAATTAATTTTAGCCTTACTTCAAATATTTTTGAATTTTAATTTACCATTGTAACAAAATACTGCAACTTTCATGAATCGCTTTAGGAAATTTTCAGTACATTGACACAGCCCTTTCATACGGCATTTTCGTCTGTTGAGCCATCTTTCGTTTTCTGCAGTATATTAAATATACCTGCCTCATCAAGTGTTACCACGAATTTAAATTTATCAGGAATAGATGTTTTCCATATAGGCTTTTACAATTTGTTTTCTTTTCCGCAATATGCTTTGGTAAAAGCAGATGAACTTTAAGTTTAAACATCGTTTTTAAATGCAAATCTGTATGAATAATTTTACTTACAGTGCCAGAAAATATTCTCAGTTCCGATGCAATGTATCTTGGAATTTGGTGAGTTTTCTTTCGGGATCAGAGACGTAACCTGCTTGATATTTACTAGCATTTGAACAGCCTTAGAATGTATTTTTTGTGGTCACTTTTATATTTTAGTTTCAGTTAGATGCTTTTTTTCTTTTAAATTTAATATATTAATAGTAATTTTTTTTAAATGCAATAACCTCTATTTTTACCCAGCATTACAGTTTGTTGATGTGACTATTTTCCCTCGGAAAGTACATTTATGTAATCTTCCAGCCATCAACCAGTTTTAAGACTAATTTCCAAAATAAAATGTCAACTCCATTCAAAGTAAAACACTCACGGAATGTTATAATGAAAATGCCAAAGATTTTTTTCAAAATGCCATCGGGAAACTTTAAATAGAAAATCGTTTCCATAACGGGAGAATGACCTTTTGTAGAGTAGTTAAAGTATCTAATAGGAGGTAACTTTCTAAATTTCACTGTGTTGTCTTAGGAAAAGTGTACATACACGGAAAAACGTGCATGTAATACAATGCTGCCCAGCTACCACTTTATAAACTTAGTGTTTAAATTTTCGTTTTGGCATTGACATTTTTTTAATTCCCGTAAATTCTCGTGTCTCGTATAAGTTGGTTCTACAATTATTTGGTGGCATCAATACTTTCAGAACATACATCACGGTTATAACCATGGATAACGAGCAATCTTTGATTTTAGCTGCTAAAATTCGAGCTCAGGAACAAAAGGACCTACGGTTTCAGTTCAAGGTTCTAACAGTCAACAGCGTACAGAGAGCGCTATTTCTACATCATTTCCTCCATAAACAGTCATTTGCGCCAATCAAACCAGCACATCAAGCATCCATCATGGCCAGCCACACAGCTGAAAACAAAATCTGCTTCTGTGAAACAACTAATTCAACTAACTTCCTGACCCCGAAATGCTACGTCACACTAGCACTGCGGTCTGGAGCCTCGGGGTGTTAGAGTACTCGTACAGGAGCTCGTAAATATTTTCCAGTGCAATTAGAGTTAAGCACGCCTGTAAGGAAAACGAGGCTCCCTCGCATTGTAGGCACAATTTCAAACATTATAACTACATATTATTGTGAAATAGTTCTACCTCCTTTGTGGTAGAGTGCAAATATCACACTTAATCAGGGATTATCAGCTGGCTTTTCGTCGTCATTGTATAGGCTTATGGAGTCACTGATCTAAAGCAATAAGCTGATATTAAGATTTATGACGCCACTGACCTAAGGCTACCTAATCAATCTTCACTTATAGTAAGCGGCAATAGATGTACCACTTCACCAGTGCTTCGTTCAGATTCGTCCAGACTATATGGAGTTTAGAGTCAGAAGCTTATTGCGTTTGCAAGATGCTATGATTCATGAAAGGAGGCTCTAAATGGGAACACTCACAAACAATGTTCCCCAAACATCAATCGTAAGGGATCTTTACTTTAAACAGTGTAAGGAGCATCAAAACTGGAATCACATGGACTGGAATCAAGTTTTCTTTATGAATGAAGATAAATTTGCTTAGAGACTAGATGCATACTGATCTGCAGAAAGCCAGAAAAAAATATATTTTCAAAGTAATTTCTAGAAAGACGCCGATGTCAAGTTGGAGAATTTATGAGTTGGGAATGAAAAGGTTTAAATTATAGTTTAGGTTTTAATATCTTTGCTGCTTTAATATTCTGAAATGTAGAATGAGTCTTTGGATCCTTTGTGAGACGTGCAACAACTGACGATTAGTTTCCCTTGACGGATGATAACGCGTGAAATCATCATATGATATCCGCTTTTAAATACCTTAAAGATAAGCTACTCAAGTAATAGATTAAGTTGACCGCTCTAGGCGTAGTGTAAGTGGATATTTAGAGATGCTTCAGGTCACTAGGCTAGAGAAATTTAGTTTTTTACTAGGATACTTCAGGAGCTAACACGTGGGCATTGTAATGGAAATAAGCATCAAAATCTGGAAGAAAATATTATGAAACAAAAACAGGTACAGCATCCTATGTTGTGTTTTTACGAACTGAAATCACGTAGCTTTGCTTTGAGTGCTCATATTATTTCTATGCGCAGTTATTTAATATTTGTTTTCTTTTTTATTCAGAAACTTTGTTAATTGAAAACAGTTGTTTATTTTTTTCTTTTTCGACGTACAAAAGCATTTAAAGGCTTCTAAGATATAATCATTTGGAAAAATGCTCGTTTTTATTTAATTATTATAACTAACGTTTCTCTTTCGTGTATTCAATTAAAATTCTACAAAAATCAAACGGATTTAATAGTTCAGATTTATGCTTTAGAACGATGTTTTACATGAAGACATGAATTGAAAAAAGAATAATGCTTTTGATATTTATATAGCAAAAATAACTCTTTTGCAAATCCGATGGATATAAGAATTTAGTGCTATAGATTCAGTACCAAGTAGGAAATGGAGAACCAAATTTATAAATAGAGACAATCAACAATTTTAGGAAAACCTGGAAATTATGAGCTATTTTTATTTTGTATCCATTTTGGATCAAAACTTTCATACGGATGTGAATAAAATTCAGGCAGAATCGAATATGATTGTTTCGCCATATTATATTGTTCTATCTAAGATCTAATGACAAATCTGGTGTTGAAACCTTAATTCCTTCTTTTTTTAAAACAGCCAGTGTATGAAACACGTTAGCCAAATTCCAAAAATGAACGAAAATGAAGTTCGAGTTGCAATAAAATAATCATGTTTGAAAAATATATTGACAGAGCACATTCATCAGCATTCAGGTCACGTATTAAGCTATATTCCAGCTTAATAGCGTATTCCATAATTTCAAAATGGGCAAGAGAATTTCGCCTCTGAAAAAGTTCCTCAAAAACTGTTCCAAGCTTCACTTGTCATTTAAAACAATCACAGAGGAAATGGTTGCCAAAATGGAAAAAGAAAAATCTGTGATATCAGGTATAGGAATGACTAGTGAGTATGCAGCCCAGACTGTCAGCATTTCAACTGGCAGTCTAGAAAGCATTTCAACTGAACTGTCAGCATTTCAACTGAACTGTCAGCATTTCAACTGGCAGTCATAAATAAAAAAAAGTGTCAGCCCAATCAGCACCAGAATGTTAACGGAGGCTCAGAAAATTTATAACCACTTTTATAATGTTTCTTCAGGATCCAGGGGCTTATTTTTTTGTCTCTTGTGAGAAAGAAGTTACGTATGGTACGTATACGTATGGTAGCATTATGAGTTAAAAATTACGGCCAGTGTTCCTAGTAGCGTTGCCAGATTGTGGGATTTTCCGCAAACTTGATAATTAGAGAAACTCATGCTACTGAAACTTATGTTTATGTGAATTTGAGCTTTTTCTGCTACTTCATCATTTCGTTGTGCTACTTTTTACCATTTAAAATTTCTTTTAAAATTTATCATGAAATGCATATATTTTAATATAATGTATCTATTAAAATTACTTTATGATAAAAAATAATCAATTATTTACGTTTAAATAAAAACTGATAACCGGCAACTGTACCCATGAGTGCATGGGTACTTAATTTTCAACACCATTAACTGTTATTTTTCGTGTGTTTTATTGATTGCTTTGTTTTATATTTAGGTTATCTCTAAGGAGGATTCCAATGTATAAATCAGATTATAGCTGCTGTGTTAGTTAAAGTATGAATTATGAGTAACATGAAAAATATTGAGCCTGACCTTCTAAAATGCTTAGCTTAAAATATGTATGTTTGAGAAGTCGTTAGAAAGAATGGAAACAAACATGAGAAATCTTATTGCAAGTTAAATAAATGTAAACTGATGTTTTTGTTTGGTTTAACTGATTATAGCGCTGCTTAAGAGAAGGGTTCTCTTCGTGGAGAACTTTCCAAGGAAATCTGACTCGTATATACATTGCACACGGGGAAAACCAGGAAACTTCCCATACAGCCAGCCCGTTTCACTGAAATCGAACTCAGCTCTGAATTATCAGTGATTTTACCGCTTTGCCGTTGGGGGATTAAATGAGAACTGAGAGCGAATACATTTCATTCAATAAAGCACATTACTTCTTTAAAACATCAACAAATGGTTATGTTTCACAACGGATAGTTTTCTTAGACTGTGTTCACTGTACTTCTTCCATAACGTACTTTTATTTCAAGCGCTGTTTGACTAATTTTAAAATGAAAACTTTTTAGAATAATTGATACAGTCTAAACGAAACAAACTCAAACGTTTAGAAGCTAAGATGTGAATGTCTATTCAAAAGTGAAATAAGTATGTCATTGTAAATAACGACTCAAATAAATTTAACATTGAAAGAAGGGATCGGAATCTGATGAAATTAACAGATAGGTTCAACAAACAGAACGGAATATTAAATGAGGCATTAATAAAGAAGGTAAGAAACAATGAATAAAATATTAATTCAAGTGAGTTAATGGTAAAAATCAAATATGAGAAATAATCTAATATCGGATATAGTAGATAAAAAAAAAGTGCACAAATTGAAGGAATTGGTAGAATTGAAGGGGGGATGTGTGATGAAGTTATCCTCGTGAAGTGGGAGTTTTTTTGCACCGGTTTTAAAAAAAGCTTAAACTTTTCTTCTTTAGAGGGCGTTACAGAGATGCTGGAACGAGGAATATGGAAATCAGAATCTCATAAATTGTAGGGTTTTACTATTGTAGGGTTGTAGGGTTTTACTGCTGGTTGCATAAAGTTTAAATTGTGATGCTGATATTGATGGATAAAGCGTTATTGTTGAAATTGTTTGATTTCAGCTAAGAATCTCTGCCTGAAGTTTTGTGGAAGTTTCGGTCACGCAAGGCATGGAAGAAAGGTTCAAGTCCAACACCTAAATTAATTGAGAATTAAACTAAATAAAAAAAATGTAGATTTGAATGATGTTAACTGTTATACAATTAGCGAAGTCTTAAACTTTTAGTTCTAATTTTCCTAACTATTATGTTTAAGACCTAAATATGCATAAACTGACGTGTATAAGACCAAGAATCGAATTATAAGCCGTAACCTATGGAGCCGTGGAAGACAGAATTTGCGATGACGTCAGTGGTCATGAAAGCCTTTAAATGTGTGATGTCACAAAATCACGTGATCTTTGACGTCATGTGATATGTTTTGCGGCTATTCGATCCTTCTCTTGCTACTTCAGCTCAAATATTTCTAGCAACACTTGCTCCTGGAATTGCAGACGGCTATTTCTGATTGATTATATCCAGCCACGAAAACACAGTTATAAGGAAGTATTAAGCATAACTGGAAAGCTGTGGGAAAAATTAGGAGGTTGATGAAGCACACCTCAACTAGGGCAACAGCCGTTATAATTGCTTCAAAATTCCAAGTATTACCTCATCTTCCATACATGCTTCAATGATTTCCGCAGTTGTGAATCCCGAAGTAAGAACTTCGGCGACTTGGGTTTCTCATTTGATCTTATGAAATGCTCTCGATGATTGGTTTTCAAAGTTTGAGGAAGACTTTTCTTCCGCGGATTAAACGCGTTTCATAAACACTGATAGTAATGTATTGTAGGAAGAAAGAATTATATAAAAAGTTACAAAACGAAATATTTATTCACTTTACATCGTTTATTAAATTCAGGTTCTATATGCTTTTTCATTCATCCACTTATTATTCTTATTATTATTCCTGTCTTGAAAATTTTGCCTTGCAATAACATCGAAATGCAAAATTTAACTGATTTAAAAAAATAAAAAACTGTATAAAATTAATTATTAATTTAGTCTAAACTATTTATTAATTTTAGGATTAATTTATATATTCTTGTGTAGGAAAAAAAATAAATTGATAATAATCCTCGATAAAATTCAACTTGAATGTGTAAGTAAAATATATACCATATAGAGCGTAACTGAAATTTAAAGGAATTATTTTGTTTTTTATAAGTTAACTATTTATAGTTGAAGGAGAGAGAGGTTATCAGTGATCAACAGAAGTGTCACCGTTTTTAACACCAAGTTGCCATCAGACTGAATTCTCAACTTGAAGGCGGACACATCGTCCTTACACTCGGATTATCCATATAATGGCTTGATATTTTTCTATTGGTCCCCAAGATCACGTTGTAAGGTTTTAGTTTAAACTAACAATGTTTTATTTTAATTTGCCTTTTTCTATCTGTTCTTATTTCAACTTCCCATTAGAATAAGCGCGCGTTTCAGCTTTATGCTAATTTGAAGTGGAGCCAAGTTGCTATTTAAGCGAGAGGTAGGAACCTCTCAGTGTGAGAGAGCTTTTAGTCTCAGACCACTGTTACTCTCTTCAACGTTCGCCTGACTAGCTAGTATTTAAATTCTAAGCCGTAGCGCTGTTACGCTACTACTTATTGAAGTAATTCTAAGTGCGTTAGTATTAGTTAAATCTTTCTACGCACGCTTTAGCTTAGAAGCCAACCTCGCGTTTATAGCTCTGTGAGCAACGACGACTTAATTTCTAATTAGTTTTAGTTTAAATAATTTGATTGTTCAGTTTAGACCCAAGTGGGGTCATTATTTTCTACACAGTCCAGTCACATTAATGTGACCATCTGTCAAAAGCCAGAATAACCACCTTTCGCAGAGCCGACTGCTGCGAGACGTGCAGGAAGAGAGTCACATAGGTCCCTGAAGGTGTTCTCTGGGATGTTGAGCCATGCCGACTCTAATGCCGTGGCCAGCTGCGCTAGATTACGCGGTTGAGGATCCATGGCGCGAACAACTCGATCGAGATGGTCCCACAGATGCTCGATTGGGTTTAAGTCAGGTGAGTTTGCTGGCCAGGGGAGGACGGTAAACTCATCCTGGTGCTCTTCGAACCACGCACGTACACTGGCAGCTGTATGGCACCTCGCATTGTCCTGCTGGAAGATGCCATCATCCTGAGGAAAAACAATGCGCATGTAGGGGTGAACATGGTCCGCAAGGACAGATGCGTACTTGTATTGATCCATTGTGCCTTCCACAATGATCAGTGAACCTAGAGAATGCCAGGAAAACATTCCCCAGACCATAATGCTCCCGCCTCCAGCTTGGACCGTTCCGGCAATGGTTGCAGGGTGGTTCCTTTCAGAGGTTTCACGCCTTATACGCCAACGTCCATCTGTCCGATGGAGCATAAAACGCGATTCATCCGAAAACGCAACCTGTCGCCACTCAGTGGACGTCCAGCTGCTGTACTGGCGTGCAAATTCTAGCCTTCGCCGTCGATGAACAGCAGTCAGCATAGGTGCACGAACCAGGCGTCTGCTTCGGAGGCCCAGACGCAGCAATGTTCGCTGAATAGTACTTTGGGAGACACTTTTGGTAGCCCCTTGGTTCATTTTGGTGGTCAGTTGCTCAACGGTAGCCCGTCTATCTGCCCGAACGCATCTCCGCAACCGTCGTTCGCCTCTGTCATCTATGGCCCGTGGTGCACCACATTTGCCACGTCGCTGATTTTGGACAGTCCCATTTTGCCATGCACGGTACACTTTTACCACGGCGGCACGCGAACAGTTCACAAACTCAGCCGTTTCGGAAATGCTTCCACCCTTGGCCCGAAAGCCAATGATCATGCCCTTTTGGAAGTCGGATAAATCGCTTCGTTTCTGCATTACGCCAACTATTGAAATGTTTTCCGAAGCCCTCACACACCCTTTATATACGCTCAACTGCACTGTGCTGCCACCTGCCTTCTGTGATTGGTTATTTAACTCTGACATGGAAAGTATGTGGTGGTCACATTAATGTGACTGGACTGTGTATATCCCTCCCGAGTTGGGAAGTGGCTGTAATAATTGTGGTTTAATAAAAGAGGATTTTAAATCCTTCTTACGTATAGTTATTCTACCACTTAATCACAGTATTCTACCACAGAACATAGCTGAATTCAGCTCCCTGTTCAAGATCAGGATTTAGTTACTTTTTTCACGAAGATGTTCGCCAAGAATATGCACCGAACACTCAGTCCTGACAACGTGATATTTCACTTTCATTTTCGATGCGTGATGAACTCTGTGTGTGCCATCTTTTGGTCATAACCTTTTAAGATTAAGGACAGCATATTCAAAGAGCTATTGAAACGAATGATACGGACTTCTGGCAACATGTGCAAAATGGAATCGTTAATGTAATCAAAGTATTGCAGTCTGAATGCAGGCTACTTGACAAGCATTTCAGTCACATTCAATCTGTAAACTTTTGACATAGAAATCAATAAATCGTTGATATATCTTTTCATCATAAACATTCTTATTCCTTCTGTCATTAATATTTACTTGTACAAAATAGTCGTCTATCAAAAACATTTACTTCACCAAATGTGCAAAATAGTTTCATTCCTTATAAGCTATCTATTATGTTTAACTAAACTCACCTTTCTCCCATTTAATAGTTTCAATAGGGTGTCCGCCCACAGGACACTGCAACCTGAGTGTTTCCCCAGAAACGGCAGACAAGTTGGACATACTTCTGACAAACGGTGGGCCAAATACATTCACACGGGCGGAATGACTGGCTTTCCCCACATCGTTCGATGCAGTGCATTCGTACAAGCCTCCATCTTCTGGTCTTACGGAAGTTATATTGACATAGCTAACGACTTCAGTTGAATCGCTACCAGTTCTAACATAATCGCCAAGCCGGAAACGGGAATTTTCTGGTATGGTGCTTGAATCAAGAGTCCAAATTATCTGTGGTAGAGGGTTACCTTGAGCTACACATTTTAGCGTAACGGATGGACCAGGCTCCAATGTCTGCTCGCTGAAGACTTCAAGCAGTGTAGGAGGATAATCTGAAAAAAAAAGAACGCAATTATTTGTCATCATAAACTATTGTAAACAATCGTATAAGATGCTTTTTATTATAAATAGGAATATTATCATTTTCAATATATGAACCTTTTTATGCTAGTTTTGTAGCATTTGCCTTCAGGCCGATTTATGAAATTGGAGGCCCGATTACAAACAAACCATAGCGGCGCGGGATAAAACCAGTAATAACAGAGGCTTCATATTTACGTTTTCCAACGTAGCAGACTTCATCAGAGCAAATTATATTTCACATAAAGCGCATTTCATAAAACATATATTATGGAATAATTCAATAATTCAATGTTTTCATTTAAAGTAGTTTTAGCAATCAATCTGTTTCACATTTTTGTGTATTTTGCTTTTATAATTTTAGTTTCATATGAGTTAACGAAGACCTATGCATTTTAACGAAAATCTTATATTTTACTCTCGAAAAAGAAAGTGAAAAAACAATTAAATTCTTTAAAACTTTAAAAATCATCTTCTGATGATTCATTAATAATATTTATATCCAGATTATCTTAAAAATTAGTTTTGGAATTATTAAATATAATTTAGCGTAATAAAAACCCTAATTTAATAATCTAAACATTTAAATTAAAAAAAAACTGCAGTTCTTTTTTATACCACAGTATTTATTGATAATCTTAAAGGCTTATAAACCATGACAGAAACCTGCTCTTAAAATATGCATAAAAATCTAAAACGTGAATATTAGCATAGCATTTTATTCATGTTTCTGATTTTATGCTTTTAAATCTAAAAATGTAAAAATTACTTCATATGTTACATAAATATAATACTGCAGGAGGATTTGGAAACCTATTTAAAAGTCGAGCCTATGGAAAATGGCCCATTTGCCTACAAGAAAATCAGGCCCTCTTTGTCTGTAGCCACCGAATAATTTTGTACATTCAACAAATATGCAAAGTTTCAGGAATTTCATCAGTTTACCAGTATTTTTCATGAGATCCTTTCTTTGTTATAAATGAATTTGTTCTATTTGTTTAATTCACATTGATTATTATTAATTCCGCTTGCAGCAAGATTTAATCACTGTAAAATAAACTATACGTCAAATGATATCAGCAGCAAATGATATAATATAAAATACGTAAAATAACATAAACTAACGGTAAATAATGATTTTAGATTTCAGAAATACCATCATTCTCTCGCTTTACTCTAAGGAGATTTTTTTTTTTTTGGAAAATACATTACGTTCTAAGTACCGGTGGTCATAAAAATATCCCCTATATTTGAACCCCCTGGCGACCAATCCGCTCAGCCGATCGAAAAGAAATTTCAAATATTGTTGTTTGAAGATTTCGAGTATTTAAAGCAATAGGGCTTTCACGTTTACAGCTACAGAAAAAAACATTTCCAAATTTTCGAAGACACCCATTTTTTCCCCTGCACAAATTGATAAACGCATTGAAAAATCATAAATGGCGTTGGAATGATGCACGTATGATGAAAATTGTCAGCGTATAACATCTGCTAAGAACAGCATTGTAAAAGATCGATACAGCTAGTCCAGATGTTGCAAACTGGAGACGAGAAACAACGTCTCGACTCTGGGAATTTTTTCCACATCAGATAAGATGAAGATAGCTGGTGGCCGTTGTGGACATTATAGACGGATGAGGCCTATTTCTCCTTGATCGGGAAAATAAACTTCAAGAACTGCATTCACTGAGCTCAGAAAAATCCACACGATATGGCTAAGTGCCTTTATACGAAGCTAAAGGGACTGTGTGGTGCGGCTTCACAAGCACATTCGTTCTCTGTCTGTACTTCTTAGAATAGGTCAATTTCACAGATACGAAAATGCGCTCCACACGTTATGCTTCAGAATTATGTACCAGAATTGCAACAGCGAAATGTCATTAGACACTGTATGGATACAAAATGGCTCTCTTCCACGCGTCGTCACATGTGTTTGGGAAGTGCTGTAACAGTGTTTCCCAAACTAGATGACTATTTACGGAAGATGACTATTTCCTAAGTCCTATAACAGCACTTTGGAAGTATTATATTGTATTTCCAAAGTGTTGTTACAGCACTTTGGAAATAGTCATCTCCCGTAAATTTGCAGATTTGTGACAATCACGGTGCTCTGACCTCCTTTAGAGGGATTTCACTTTCTTGTTCTTTGGATTTAATTGTTGGAGTTATCTGAAATCTAAGGTGTGTACATCAAATCCACGAGAATTTCCAGAATTAAAAGGTGCCATAAAGCGTGAAGTTTCGCAGATTACTCCTGTGATGTTACATTCATCATTGTCAAAATCTCTCGCAATACGGTATTATCTGTGAAGGTGGGGACGTTGAAAACTCATAATTCGAATAAAAGCTGCTTTCTTCACTCTCTTCTCTTGTACTGTCAGTAATTTTTTAGAATGCGAACGCTTTTATGCCGACAAATTTTGTCCTATTTGTATTGTTCGAACGCCATTTATGTTTTTTCAATGAGCTGAACATTTTGCGCAGGAAAAAAGGATGTGTTGACAATCAAAACTTTCGAAATGCTTTCCCTGCAAAACGTAATCGAGAGACACCTGTTGTTTTAAACCATACCAATCTCGAGCGCATATCTTCAAATAACAATATCTGAAATTTTATTTCGATTGGCTGAGCGGATAGGCCCTATGGATTCGTATATCGGGGAAGTCTTTTTATGACCACCCTGTAATTTTGTTACTAATTTATAAAAAAAAAATCTTGCCTTCTATTTTGGCAAAAGAAGAAATATTGAATGAACGTAAAATAACAAATTCGCGCACTCATGTGAATCGGATTTAGAATCGGAGTCAAATGTCAAATTTCTCTTATTATGAAAATTTTAGTGACTAAAAACAGTTTACATTATGTTAGTGAAGCAAGATAGATTTTGATGCCGCAGATCTCCCAATTTTACCGCAACATTTATTTTCACTGTCAGATAGTGCTAATCCTGTATCACAGTCAGAAATTTAGTTTTGCAACGTGTATTTATGTACGATTATTTACTTGATAATATTGGTTTTGGAACAATTTTGAAATCTGGACACTGAACAAAAAAAAATTCACGAAAGATTAAAAAACTGGAAACAGCATCCAAATGTTGAATTGAAGAAATATCCGAAGAGGAAAAAATAGTATTGCCCAAATTTAAATGCTTTCACCTTTAATTACATGCTTTCACCTTTAATTAATGCTTTCACCTTTAAAATTTAAATGCTTCTTTTTTCAGAGTTAAGCCAGATAAAAATTTTTTTCTTTAGGAAAGGATCTGCACATTAACACATTTTTTAGACTTTGATAGTGAAAATTTGACCATTCATTCCGAATAAAAATTATTGTTGATACTTAACAATTTTATAAATATAAAATTACTTAAAATGTTCTTATTTATATAAAACAATTAATTACTTTCAGATTTATAAAACCGAAAACAAGATAATTTGCTAACCTTATTTGGTAAATATAACGAACAACGAAGATTAATAAGGTGTTTTGGACTAATGCACAAAGAATGAAGAATTGGAACAGGAAATTCTGTGTTTGTTCAAAATCTAAAACATTACCGTTAAAAAAAGGTTTCGCTCTTCCTTTTAGCATCTAAGTTTGTATCAATATAAACAATTTTATTATTTGGTCTATGAACACATACTCTGAAAACAGAATCGAAGGAAACAAAATCTTACTTTGTGAAACAAACCAAAAAAATTATTATTTGGAAATCTGTAATTTTATAATGTAACAAAAAACACTGGATGATGAAAAAATGGGTAATCACATTTCTAAACCGAATCTCAGTATATGGAATATATTTTATACCCAAGAATAGATTTTGGAATAGCACAGTTATCTTTTATATTTCTTCATTCCATATGTAAAATATAAAATATCCAGATTATATTTCATACATAAATAAAATAAAAAAACATCATTATTTTCGTATATAAAATATAAAATACCCAGATTATATTTTCTATATAAATAAAATAGAATATTTCATTGTTTTCGTTTATAAAATATCCTACATTTTGTTTATAAATAGAATTAATACCGAAGTTGGAGATGTTTTATAGGATTTTATAATACACAGGATTATACTTCTGGTGCTATGTTTTAGTTCTGCGATGAATGACTTTTTTAATTTCCGTCACATATTCAATTTCGGGTTTAATTAAATAATACTTCTGTGGGAAAATATCTACAGAGAAATAGACAGTCTATGTCGAGCGATTCAGTGATCAGTCAGTGCTCATACCAAGAAACATCCAAATATCTGCATCTAATCATATTACGACATTTGGCTTCTACTCTGCAGATCTGAGTTCGACCCCAAAAGTCATTTATCGCCCACAAAGACACAGCCGTGGCGTATTTTCCAGCCTTACTTACAAAGGTTGCAGTATCACAGCCAGCAAACGCCAAGTCCAACTCACCCATACCCACGGATGGGAGGGATAAGGACAAGCATCCGTCGACTTGAAAAAAACTATGTCTCATTAGCCATAGTACTTTTCGTCACACAGTGGACCCACACAATGAGGGCGCACTCCATCAAGGCTGGAATCAACATCAAGGGACAGGGCTTGCAGACACGCTACAATAGTGGCTCACTCGCGAGAAATTGTTGTATTGCTTTAAAAATGATGGCAAAGGGTTGCAGAAAGGCTTGGTGACCAATATGCATTTGAAGAAAAAAAAAATGTTTAAATATAGGAAGCGAATGCAAAAAATAACAAAACGTGGTATTTTTCTTTAGCAATGAGAATCTTTTTTAAAGCATAATTTAATTATCTTTATGTTGGTGACAAAATGTTTGGCTTCTATGCTGTAAATCCTAATTCGATATCAATCATTAGAGGCTTCAATGATTGAACCGTTGCAGCCTACATTGATCAGGTTTCAACCGTTACAGCTCTCAAGGACACTGAGATAGCAGTGACACTGCATTTTCCACGCAGGCTTCTTGTCCTCTTTGGGTGCAGAAAGAGAGAAAGAACCTTCATAACGTATATCGACAAAAAAGTTATGAAATGCCAGCCTCACCAGCATATGAAACGTTTTACTTCTGTAAAACCTTACTGTGATTTCTTCTCTAATTTTCGGAATTCGGGGAATGGTGTAAAAATTCAGATTAATAGGTTGTGAAACGCCGTGTATTTAAAAAATTAGCCAATTTATAAGAAACAAAAGAAGATCAAAATTATGGATTAATTTCCTAGAACTAGCTGAAATTTATTCGGGGGGAGACCGTAATATTTCTCTTTTACAATGAGAATTTTTTTTCGCAGCATAATTTAATATTTAGAATTAAAAGAAAGTGAAGTTTGCGTTTAAAATCCAATAATATTTTGCTTTAGAACATGCTAAATTAATTTTTATTACCAAGGTTGTAGAACCATTAGGTTTATTTGGGAAGCAGAAGTGATGAAAAAGGAGCAACACCTTCGCCGGGAATCGAAGCACGGACCTCTCGGTTACGCATCGAGCGTGCTGACCACTACACCATGAAGGCATGCGAAGAAGGCGGGAGAAATACCTTATAAGGTTAATTTTCAAATTTGCTATAAATATACGGAGTGCAAGTATGCTTTCTCACTTTCAATCGATACTAGTAGAATGTACTTTTTAAATACACCAAATACATAAATAAAGGAACTATGCACCTGTTTTTGTGAATAAATGCAATTGCTTTAGCACTGTTTTAGAACATAAACGGAGATTCATCGTTTATGAGGGGTCTTATGGAGACGTTCTCCCATTCTGAAATAAAGATCCTCTATTTTGATACTCATTATGGAAACAAGGGCTCAATTTAGAATCCCCATTACTCTTAAATGCTGAAAAGATTCTTTTAAATGCCGAAAAAAAGAAGATCGGCATCTTCATTTATCAGTACTTTAATAAAACAGCAATTAAAGAGATGCAGGAAATATTAGTTTCGTATTTTCATAAATATTAATTTTCGTATTTTTATTCTTGTATTTTTTTCGTATTATTTTATTCTTAGACTGAAAACGTTTCATATACTAAAAGTTTGTCTGCCGCCCAGCCGGGATAGTGGGTCCCGACATTGACTGCCTTACCGAAGAGCCGGGGTTCGAATCCCGGAGGAGGCATGTATGTGTGTAAATGTGTAGTATAGTGTCTGTGCGACATGGGGAACTCTAAATATGCGGCCAGCCGAAAGTCCTCTCACCTGAACTAATCTGGTGGAAGACCCTGGGACCCGTCCTCCCTCTCCCGAAGTGCTCTCCTTCAAAATTGGGGGCCGAACTGAGCAAAGTCGGACTATCACCAGTATAGCGCTCAAGGCTCTTGCTAACGACAGGCGCAATCTTGCACTCCTTGCTACGATGAATTTCGTGGGCTTGTTCTGATGTCACTATAAGACAAGGGAGATAAGTCACAACAGCGTTTTTCTTCGGAGTATTATTTATATATTTAAAATAAGTAATGACTTGAGTAATCTATTACAAAGTTTTTAATTTCAGACCATGCATTTATATATGTCAGTAAAGCACATACTAAGAAATTATAAAGAAATCAAGAGAAAAAAATATTAAAATAAGTAAGTATAAATAAAAAACAGTAATATTTATATTTTCACGCCCACGAAGAGGAGGTTCGCTTATTATATCTGCGTATTTCCAGTAATAACTGAAAAACGGTGAGTATTTATGGCTTTACAGACTTTTGAAATCACGCAGTACATAATACGGATAATACAGACATCAGTGAACCTTGAAATTAATGTCCTCATTCTGCTAGGATGCGCTGTTCGAAGCGAAACGGGTTGGCTAATTATAACGCGTCTCCACAGGTCCAGCGGAATAATATGCACCTCACAGCTTATGGCAATCTTAAATTCGTCAACCGTTTGCAAACGATGTGCAAAAATTGTCTCTTTCAGATCATTCCGAAGGAAATATTCAAGAATTGTCAAATTAAATCAAATAGCTAAAGCGAGAAAACAGATGATTTGGGAATGTCTATCGGAGTAGAGCCGTTTGCGTATTTGCAGTTTATTCGCCCTGTTGGAGACAAATTGTATGTACTTTTACAATCTTGCTTGCAATTCTAGCGAATTTTATTGCTCATCCGCAAAATCTGATAACTGTGACACAACCTGCTTGACTGAAGGATTCGACCACCGGATTACACAACAGCATCAACCAGCTGTCCATGTCATACTAGTTGCCTGACTCCTACGTCTCCTCGAATGTAGGTTTTCCATACATGGAAACCTGAGTTCGACCAGATTATCCATCTCAGAATGGCAGATACAATATGCGTTTTCCTTCGCATTGAAAACATTATTTTCTTATTCTTCTTTTGTCAAAACAAGAACCGAAAAGTAGAGATTTTTAAAATAAATGAATATCCATCAATATGTGCTTTTACTTTATATGCGATATTTTATTCTATTTTTCGTCCAAGCATTGCTGGACGAACATTGCCATCCAAGCATTGAGGCATTGCCATCCAATATTGACGTCTAAGCATTGAGACGTTAAATATTACTGAATGCTGATAGCTGATCCTAAGTTCCAACACAGGTGAACGGACTGGCTACATAAATGGGTTTCGTGATTCTTCCAATGAGTAACGTTAACACAAGCCAAGTTCTTTCACAAAGTTCTCCCAGAAGTCATTCCTCCCTTTCGCCAGGTAGCTCGCCATTGTATGCTTTTCAATATTTAAATAACCTAAACGTTTCTTTTTTTTTCTGTATAAGTTATAAAAGAGACAATTGTACGCATGCTTTTTTATTACTTATTAGTTTACTTTCAATGGCGTTTTACTCGTTTATTATATATGGAATCCACTCATACACCCCCTACACGGATTATTTAAACAGATTTCTTATTTATTTCTTATAGTATTAATTTTGTAGTCTTGTTCAGTACCTGATTATATTTTAAGTAAGTATAAATAAGTTTTTAAATGAGATTATCATTTATACTCATAACCGATAAGAAAATATTTTTATGCATGATTTTGAGTCT
>KK116877.1:68644-99598 GCA_000611955.2 Stegodyphus mimosarum | reverse complement strand
CATCAGACCTTTATACAATCAATAATGTATGGGATATGGTAGGAGTCCAGATTCAGGAACTTCAAAATATCGCAGAACTGGGGCAACAGGTCAGAAATATCAAGCATAATGTACCGCAGGATGAGATTAGAAATCTTTACCTCAAAATATACAAGCACGCACCGCCGTCAGGGGAGGGATTCACCAGTTACTGATTTGAACATTCAATGTGCAACTGCTAATCGCTATTGCATGACTGCGATCTATGACCTTGAATTTTTTAATAATTTCATTAACTGTGTGTGAGCTATACACATATTTAATTTCAATAAAAGCAATCACTTTCTTCATGGTGCTCCTTTTTTTCCCGCAAAAGAGTATGCAGTTAGATTAATAAGGTGATTTAAATATACAATTAAGACACCAATCTGCAATTTTGACTGAATTCTCACAAAATCTTACTTCGCGACTTATTCACGGTTGGATATGGCTTGTTTGATTATGCTAAAGCAAGCGACAGGTATTTGTTTAAGTAAAACTAATGTCTTCGTGGAGGACTTTTAAAGTAAAACAGGTTCGCATCCACATGGAAACTATGAAAACGCCTATGCAGCCAGCCCGTTCAGCTGGAATCGAACCCAGGTCGAATTATCAATGTTCAGCAAGTTTACTGCTCGGTCGTTGATGAACCAGAGTTACGCAGAGATTAATTCATAATAGAGAGTATCAGTACTTGATTTTCTATGACCTACTTGTATGATATATAGGACCGTTTAAAATTCTTCACTGCATTTAAAAATTTAGTTGTGAAAAAAGCGTAAACAAAAGAAATACAGTGGCTCCCAAAAGTGTTCGTACACTTATGGTTTTCATTGAAACAGGGCTCTATCCATTAATTAAAACAAATTTTCTGAATGAGATTCTATAATCTATTCGTAACAAAATTACTTGAAATATTTTTTAAATATAGCGGAACTTTATTTTTAAGAAATTAATAATAAAAATATAGCAAACATTTTATCTCACAAAAGTCTTCGTACACTAAAAAAATCTTGACATATTAGTAAATAGTTTCATTTTTGGTTAAATTAATATTTAGTAGGATATCCTTTAGCATCCACAACAGCTGGGAATAGATTTTACCAGTTTTTTTGTAATTTCTGTATCAATGTTCATCCACTTTTCCACAATGACTGTTTTGAATTCGGTTTTCGTTTTGATGTCGTGTTTTCGTATTCTCACCTCCAGTTCTTTCCAGATGTGTTCTGTGGGGTTTAAATCTGGCGACTGAAGTGGTGTTTTCAAAACCTGTGGACAATTATAGAGACACCACAGGCAAACGTTGAGAGCCGCATGCTTAGGATCGTTAGCATGATTAAAAATAAAGTTTTTTCCAATACCCAAATTTTTGGCTGATAATTTTGTCTCATAAAATATTGAAATAAGGAGAATGAATCATTATGCTATCCATAAATACCAAATTGACTAGTCCTGATGCTGCCATGCACCCCCACACAAGAATACCTCCCCCGCCATGCTTAACTGTTCATACTAAGTTCTTAGAATAAAGTTCCTCATTTTTCCTTCTGCATACAGTTATTCGACCATCGGAACCAAATATGTTAAATTTGCTTTCCTCAGCAAATAGGACATTATTCCAGTATGTTTTGGGTGTATTTATCATCGGTTTTGCGAATGAAAGCCTATGCTTTCTGTTTTTCTCACTAACAAAAAAGTTTTTACGGGCAGAACGCCCATGTAATCCAGCTTCTCTGAGAACTCGTCGAACAATTTCAGGTGAAACTGAAGTAGGAAAACTTTGTATTAAATTCTGCAGAAACTTTTACAGCACTCAAACGTGGGTTTTTTCACAAATTTTATAATAATAAATCCCTCATCATGTTTAGTTAACTTTCTCGGTTGACCTTTTCTTACTTTGTTTTCAATCCGATTTTCTTCTTTAAAGCGTTTTATCACATACTGCACTGTAGAATGGGATAAATTAACTAATTTAGCGATATTTCGAATTGATTTACCACTACTAATTAATGCTGTTTGAAATTTCTTTCCGACTGCGAAACATTTTTCAATAATAAATAGAATATTATGAAGTAAACAATAAAAAGATAAAGCAAACAATTTTTTTTATGCCACCACAATGCAAAAATTCAAAAGAGCGGCAAACAGTAATTCTGATTTTAATTTTAACCAAAAATATTTCAGTGTACGAAGACTTTTGTAAGTTAAAATGTTTGTCATTTTTTGATTATTAATTTCTTAAAAATAAAGTTTCGCTATATTTTAAAAATATTTCCTGTGAATTTGTTACGAATAGATTATAGATCTTATTATTAAAATCTCATTCAGAAAGTTTACTTTTAATTAATGGATAGAGCCCTATTTCAATGAAATTCATAAGTGTACGAACACTTCTGGGAACCACTGTATAGAGCTTTTGGATTTTAATGTCATTAATAAATTTCAGGGATTGATATATCTCTGCCTCGGAGCATTTCTTAACCGATATAGTGGATTTCAGAACATTCTCTATTGTCCGATTTACCTGCATTCTGAATTAAAATTCCTTGCAACATCCTACAGATTTTTGAAATTTACATGCGAAAACAAATTGTAATATCTGGAGAATAGAGTGGCAGTCAGATTGAACTACCGTATTAAATTTATCTACTGATAAATTCTTCTACCACTTTGTCCTGTATATAACTAACGTAATAAGATGCCAGTGTTACTACCAAATGGCATATGAGTGGAGATGAGAAATTTGAGATGCGCAAAACTTTTTATTACCGTTAACTCTGGGTTCTAACTCGGGCAATGATTAAAAAGGAGAATTTCATATTATATTGTAAACAACTGGAAAATTTCAATACAAATCCTCAACGTAGAAAAAACAATTTAGTTTCTTCGCTTCTAACGAAGTTTAATTTCCATTATTTTTAGCGTGTTTTCTTTTTTTTAAACACGGATTTGAATTACATAACTATGTGAATTTGTAAATCATATTAAACTGCTTATACAGGGAAATTGTTAATTTCTTCTGTTACCGGTGCGCCTCTCTTAATTATAGCATCTCTCATTTTATTTATCTTAAGTTTTTTCTAATTCCCTCGAATTTAACGAGATATTGTGTTTATGTACCCATTGCTATTCCAATATCTCGAGAGTTCATCATATATCTAGTCTGAAGTGTTTACTGAAGTTTAAGATTAGGAATATCTAGAAAAGAAAGAATATTGTAGAAAAGCATGCGAAGGCTACCTGTCTAAGTGGAAATGTACCTTCATTTCCACTTAGACTTCAAGGCTTTTTAAGCGTTTAGGTTTAAGTTTATTTGATTATGGCAAAGCACTCGAGGGCTATTTACTTAAGGGCAGGGATGCTTTCGTGGAGGAATTTCTAAGGGAAACTGGCACGTATACGTGTTATATACTAAAAAAACCACGGGCTGGCAACAGGCTGGCCTGTTCAGCCAGCCTGTTTGCCAGGATGTGAACACCGAGTAAAGAGACCAGTAAAAAACGATGGCCAAATAACAAAAGACTTTTTTTCATTCTTGTAATAATCTCTCTTTTTAAATTTTGCATTGATTTATTTTTAATTTCTCACAATTAATATGACCTTTCCAATAGAACGGAATATTTTTAACACTCTAAACATTACAGCGACGTATAGTAGCATTTTTTTAAAATGCACCCAGGCTCTAGCTGATGAACAATGTAAAATGTTTTTATTGAAAATATTTTTTTAACCAAGTAAATACTGTAATAACTCAATAATTCAATCTAATTCCTATTTAGCTTCTTTTCTTATTTGTAAATCTCGAAAAGATATATTTATGATTAAATAATGAAAATTTAACTTAATACTAAGCGAAAGATTTAAAATCCTATTTGTCTGCGCTACGAAACATCCTAATGGAATTGCCAATATTCTTTGTAAATATATTTTAAGCTCCTGCTAGTCGATAAAAAATTATGATGTGTTTCGTATATTTTTGCAATCTTTAATTTTAAAATGGAACTCATTTATCATCAGCCATTGTTTTCGCATAACACCTAATTCTATCTGCACAGAGAATACAGAATCGATAAACATATTCTATCAGAGTAGCTTGCAGGAAATTACGAAACTTTTTTACGTCATCTGGAGAGATTTAAAAATAATTATTATTGATAAAGCGTATTCTAGTTTCAGCTTCCTGAAATTGCTTTTTTCTTTTGAATTTGTTTTTGATGCATAATTTTCAAATTAGAATTAACGCTAGTAAATTGAATTGTAGTTCTAAATTTTTATAACTTTATATTTTATACTCATTTGATTAAGACATGCCCTTTTTCTAAGCATATTTTACCTTAAATTCAATTATTAATTTATTATTCTGCTACCCCTCAAGAAATAGTCTTATCTCTAAATTCTTATCTAACATTTCATGCAGTAGTCTGTCAAATACTATACCTAAACATATGAAGTTACGTTTACAAATAATTTTTGCGCCCGTGGATATATAAAATTGTTAACAATTATTATTATAATCTATATTCTATGTTAAAAAGGGAGATTTAAATCCTCGAACCCAAATATATTTACATAAAGATTCGAGAATCGAAAATTCGCATATTTTTCTTTATTTAGATTTTTCGAATCTGTCCTAAATTTGTGACAGGTTTTAATTCAAAATTTTGAAAATATTAATTTTCTTAATTATCTATTAAAAATAAATTTTCGGAATTTAAATTTTGCTCATTGTTTATTTAAAAAATAATGATTTAAATATACTTTAAAAAATTCCATTGAGAAAACGAATCTCAAATTTCAAAAGATTAAATTATACTTTTTTCCCCTAAATTTGATTTGTACCTACTAACTGTTTAGATGAAGTACTTAAAACAGTGTATTCTTGAATTTGCTTTCCATTGAACATTGGTTTCATATACTTCTTTTATTAAAACATTTATAAGTCTTCTTTTTTTCTTTTTCTTCATCGTCTTTCTTGGCTTACCAGCGGCAGTCGCTGTGCATTGGAGGTTTTTATTCGATCTCCAAGGAAACAGTTAGCTGCATGGTTTTTTTTTGTTTTTTCGATGTGTAACATGAATACGAGCTACGTTTCCTCAGAAATTCCTCCATGAAAGCATTCCTTCTCTTAAACAGATAGCCATTGGGGCTTTACCATAACGTAACCCAATTATTCTTTTAATGAAGAATCCAAGATTCGAAAGATTCAGGAATCTTTACAAAAATTTATTCGCGAAATTTTAGGTTTGTTCTCACCCTAGGTTTTCTATTAATCATGCACAACTAATTCTCGAGTTACTTGGTGGATATAGATGACATGATGAAAAAAATGCAAATAACATTAATTCCCTGTGGAACACAAATAATAAGTAGTCCTGCAGATATGATAAATTTTATCAAAAACAAAAGGAGTCCATTAATATATATTTTGTACTATATTAAAGATACTATATTATTGCATTTTACAATACTGTAAGCTACAGAAGAAAACTATTAATCAAAAAATCACAAGGAAGAGAAAATGAGTTCGCGTCTATAATAATATAGCGTATTTATTTAAGCCTAAATTTATATCCTCTGCTAACATGAAACATTTTACTATGTGTATCTAAATAAATAGTATTTGTATGACAAGAAACATTGTATATGCTGTGTGTAGCATTGCATATGTAGAACACGGACGTTTCAACCCGTATTTCTACGCAAAAAATATGGCAAACTCCGACATCTATTTTTGTGCAGAATACGAAACTCGTGATCATTACATTTTCTCATGCGCCTTAGTTGAGGATAACATAAAACCTCCTGACTGATCTCCTGTCTTTAAAAAGATTTCTAATTAAATTAAGTTAATTAATTTAAGTTAAAAATTATCTAACGACGTTCTCTCTACGGCCTAGACCTTTGTAAGTAGAAGTTCTTTATACTGCTTAAATATAATGAACCTTTTTATCACGTAAATATGCTCAAAACGATTCCACATATGAATATTAAAAAGTGTAATAACCTACTCCAACATACCATTTTATGTACATTTTTTAAAAATTGTGTTGATTTCTTGTCAAAATTATTTTTTATATTTTAAAATCCCGAGCTTTCAGACTCTTACCTGACACTGTTTTTTGATATTATTCTTAAATGATTTGACCCCTTGGACACTTGTTTAGTATTATTAGTACACTTCATTGCAACATTACATTTCCTGTACTTATTATATTATCTTCTCTTTATCGTTAGTTATGTTGGATCAAAACAAATGTTCTCAATTTAATTTGCGAATCTCAGATTGTATTGAAATTGAATTGTAATCTCATTGCGTTCTAAATTATTATTTAATAAATACAGGATATGAGGTGTACAGTCGTATTACAGTACTCTAGATTATTTGTAAAGCTTAAGATGCTCATCGCCTCGGCAAGACTCAACGTTTTCTTTGTGAGCTCTTATAAGGTTTGCAATTTTTATAGGATATTTAGTATAAAAAGGCATGTTACATCATTTGTGTTCACCTGTTATTTGTACCTGTACTTGAATATGCGGTGCGTATTTCTAGGGTAATGCTTTGAAAGTGAAAGATTTTTATAACATTGTGTTGATGCGTAATTTCAGTGCTTTTCATTCTGAAATGTTTTTTCTAGGCATGACTAATGGTGGTAATGGAGTTTAATGCATCAAGTTGAAGCTAATTATAATCTGTATCCATATCAGTAGGATTAGTCTTATTTTTGACTAATCAAGGTGTCTTTCATGCTTTGAAGTATGGAGTGTCAAGTTAAAAAAAGGTGCATTCTTCTCTGCTTTTCTGTATGAGATCAACAAGGATTCCATTATCCCAGAAGCTTCCAGACAAACTTACGGAAATCCAGCTATAACTAAAAGGATAGCTTGAAAATGAATTGAGAAATTCCGTCGTGAAAGGTAGGACCTGATCGCTGCCCCGGATTCTAATCGCTAATACACTTTGAGGAGCATTCGGAAGGCATTATGCATAGTGAAAGGATAACGAGTAATTGGACCATTCTGCTGGTATCTGTAAACGATTTCATCGTGCTCATGCAGCGTTTCAAGAGAAAAGAATAAACAACATTATGGCTTTCTCATCTACACCGACAACATCGAACCCTACATTATAAACATGGCAAAAATTGCTATCATTAGCTTAACTGAAAGTGTCTTCTATGTGCAGCATATTTCTTAGATATGGCTGCTTCAGACAAACCACTCTTACAGATCTATTTTCAATAAACTGCGTGGCATGTCCTTTGAAACAAGGGCATCTGCAAACATTTCTGAATGAGTTGCAATCATTTAAACCTGTAAGGATTTACAGAAGTTATATTTCCAAAGTCTCAAAAAACGTGGGAACACATTACGAACAATGGAAGAGGAAACATCAATAGTGCTTGTGTGATAGTTCAACAATGAAAGCCATAAGTGGTCAAACACCAGCGTTAACTTATGCATCAATGATAGTAACAAGCAGATTTTACGACGCTATGTCCTGTTATAAAAACGAATTATACTGGGGAACAATTTGAAACACAATTTCTGTTCACTTTGATTTTTTAGCTGCTTTACTTAAATGGACATGCTGATTTAAAAACTGTAATTAGTTATTGTAAACTGTAATTGTGTTATTATTCTTTCCTATTTAGATACTATTTCTACTTAGATACACTGACCTTCGTTATCTTTGTATTATAAACTTATGCACAAAATATTGCTGTAAACTAATAGCGATACTTGCTGTTCACAATCGGATTAATCCATTGTACATCAATTACTGTAGGGAAGCAGCTTCGGTTTATGAGCATTTCGAATGATGAAAGGCTTGAGGGAGCAAATTATGTTAGTGAATCGACATTTCATTGTATCTGACTTAACGCAAGAGCTGTTCCGTTTAAGTAAAACAACATTGCAACAGATTTCGTATTCGATGCCTAGGTCTTACAGTTCAGTTAAAGAACTCGAATGCAACCAGAGAAACTATTCAAGTTATTTTGGCAGTAGTTATTGTTTTATGCAATAAGATCACTTGATATATGCCATTTTAGTGTCTAGTTTTCCAAAAAGAACTGAGAATTACACTTGTCTTACTTTGTTTAGAACACAGACAAAAATTGAAGGTGAATATTATAGAACAGCAACAGAAAATTTCTCGGTCTTATAGGCTAACCATAAATAATTTTAAAGGTGAATAATGTTACAGTTAAAACTTCCAGAAATTTTAGAAAAGAAATATATAAAGGTTACCAAAAAATAAATTAAAATCCGTAAAATTGTTTATCCCATTATGCCGGTTTTTTGAGATTCGATATAGCCATAATGAGAATAGATTGCTATAATGAATAAGAATTGCAGAATAAATAATCAATACAGACACAGTGTTCCAAAAAACTGTCTTTCAAACTTTATTATCATTTCTGCATTTTAAAAGATGAAGTATAGAGCATTGTTAATAACATTGAAATTAAAATTTAATAATACTATACCGCTTTAAAGAGAATCATCTCAGGAATTTCGTTAATATGTTTATTCTACCGGTACAGAACAAATATCCAATAACTTTAGTTCAACATAACAATACCATGAGAACAAAACTGTCATAATAATATGCCAGTTTTTTATTTTCTTTAGTCTAGAATTCACTTAATTATAACTTTCTTAACATACCCCAGATTTTTTAAAAGGAACTGTGTTACTTCTATTTAAACAATAGCAGAATAAATTAATTTCTCTAAGTTTCATTTTTTTAAAACATGAATTTTGGCAGCTTCACATGAGAACAATAGCAAAACCTAGAATCGCGTTTGCGTTATTTCAATTTCCTTTTATACTTTTTTCTTTATCCAAAGAAGTGTCTAATTTTCGAAAGATTTAGATTTTATTTTATAACTCTGCAGAATTAAGTCAATGTTTTCTTTTAATTGAAGGTAGGAAATTTTAATTAAAATAAAGCTCCTGCTGGATTTAAAGAGACACACTGGTAATTAGTGTGCCCAAAGAGCTTTACCAAACGCATTTAAATCGCATTTGTATAATTTGTATTTTTAAAATATTCAGGAAGAATTGATCCATTTATAGCAACTATTTTCATAAAACGGTTTTTGAAAAGTAACCCAAGAGTAATCTAAAAGTTACCAATGGGTAAAATAAAATGTTCATCTAACCTATAATTGAGTTAGTTGGCTACGAAAGCTTGCGGTCAGTTCAGGGGAACGTCTGAATTAATTATATTTTATTTTCTTCATTGCAAAAGGAAACGTCATAATTAACTTGGAACTTTGCAATTTTTGCTAATAAAAACATTTAGAATCACACTTCCATAAAGGCCGCGGCCTTCAACATTAATGTTTTAAAAATTTAATACCTAATTCTCAGGCTAATTGCTTTGAAAATGGTTTTACAGATTTTAATTTTTTTAAAAAACTACACTTTAAACAAATTTAATGAAATAATTTAAATTTAAAATTACTGAGTGAAAATCATAGACATTAATTTTTTTTTCTTCTATCACGAATGAATGACTTATAACAAATAAACCTCTCAGCAAATACAGAGTATCATAATTTCCTAAACACGAAACTGCGAAATAGTTGTTTCGAAGAAAATCCATTTAAAATAAGTGAAAGTTGAAAAATCCTTAGGTGAGTTAAAATTCTTAGGTTTAGTAAGTCCTTGAAAAATTCGTAGGTTTAGTATAATTTGTAAAGCTAGAGCTACCTACAGGAAGGGATGTTTTCATAGGAGTCTTTTTACGGGAAATTTTTTTTCTGGCTCATATTCCCGTTACCTAGATGGGGGAAAAACACCCATGGCGACTTCATTAGTCAGGGTTTAAATTGAAATTGAACAATGAATTTTTAGAGATCTTATCCTCTTGGTAGTGGGGAAGGGGACAACCTTAAGAAAAATCAAGTTACAACATTAGTAATAATTAATTTTCTTAAATTTCCCGATATAGGCTTTTCCCCATAATATATAGCACTGAAAGTCAGTGTAGAAAAAACATATATACTACACAAAATTAGAGAACACCTCAGTTTAGCAAATCGGGAATATTCCTAAAGATAGGTATACAATAAAGAAATTGGTTGTTTGAAAACTGAAATTTCAGATTTTAAAAAATACATATTACTGCAGTGTTTTTGTTGGAATTTTGGAAATTCATTTCGTTCCAATTCAGGAGGAAAATTTTAAAAATGAAAGAAATATTTTGAAATAAAGGAAATTACTAAAATTTAGTGGACGTTGGCAAAAATTGCAGTAAATGTTCATAAGCAATATCGTAACTATAACTGCAGTTATCTTATAAAAATTGCAAGGTATTTTCTCACTCCTTCATGCGTGCCTTTGGGGTGCAATTAGAAAGCACGTCCGGCTAGCAATCTAATCCAAAGCGAGGGCGACGGAAATTTCATCTTTCACGCTTCGAAAAACCTAATGACTTTACAAGTTATTATCCTCAGGATTGTCTTTTTAACTGAATTACCTGTACTTAGACAGTCTCAACCACGGGGGCAAATAAGTTGTCTTCACAGGACTAGAGCCCGAGTTTATTCTCAGGTTGGTTCAGGCTTGGCAGGGACCGTACTGGTACTGTCGTGTCTGTTCCTCTTGCTGTGGTGGAGCTATATAGTACGTAGATAATGGGCTTTCTCGGTGGTGGTTTGGCCCTCTCGGTCCCAGTGACGGGGACTGACGAAGTGAGGCAAGGCACCAAGCGTCTTCTGATGCCGAGGGAGTGGTGCCCCGAGGCAAAGGTGTCCAGCGTTTTTAATCTTTGATCTAGTATCTATGTTTCTCGTCCTTGCCGCTAATCGCGACGTATAAAGCCGGGCAGGGACCGTGGGGACTGCGCCGTCATTGAGAGGTCCTCCAGGACCTGGATTATACAAACTTCGAAAGGCTTCCCCAGGACGAAGGTCTCGGTTCTGGCGTGGATGTCCCTAATAATTAAGAATAACAAAATTATAGACTAACAAAAAAGGCACAGAACTGGTTGGGGAACTCCCTTCAAAGGTTGCCTGGATTCGATGACGATTATAAACGATGTTAAAATACAAAGCGCAGGCTTGCTTGCACACCATAAAAGGTTAGGCGAAGCTTAATACGTTATAAGGTATTTCTTCCGCCTTCTTATCATACCATCGTGGTGTAGTGGACAGCACGATCGGCACGTATTCGAGAGGTCCGTAGTTCGAGTCCCGGCAAGGGCATTTTTCATTTTTCATGTCTCCTGCTGTTAAAATAAATCTCATGACTCTACAACGTGTTAAGAGCTAACTAATTTCCCTTACTAACTGAAAGTATTTTGTAGATCTGCTCAAGTATTTTCATAGTAAATATATCTTAATTTTAGCATACCAACAAGCAACTTTGTTGTCAGTTGACGAGCAGTCATATAGTTCAGATAGTTTCTCATTTTAATTGTATATTATTTAAGGGTTTAGCTTTGAGTTTTAACTTGTGCGGTAGTAGTTAAACAATACAAGGCAATAATTCGCAAACTATTGCACACAGCGTATTATAGATAGCCGCTAGGTTTAAAGACAAGCAATACAAGTTAATTCAGCACCACAGAAATTATACACTTAGACCTCCAAACATTATATTAGAATACTCTACGAGACACACAAAGTATTACCCAGATTTTAATGAAATATAAAAAGTACTACATTAAGATATATTTCCATTACAGTTACCAAATAGCATCCAATCAATTCCTTCTGCCTTTTAATGAGGTTATCTGCAGTCTCAATTATTTAAAAGCTTCGGTTAATTAAATAATTTCCAGGAAAAATACTATAAAAATCTATTGTAATGTATAATAAGGTATATATTGCCCTTTTTAACGCAGACTTAGGGTGACCACAAACTAGAAACCGGCAATTCTAAAAAATATATATATAATGTTCTGAATTATTTCTTTTCTGGAAACTATGGGAGTAGTATGCCTAAAAAAACTGCGGTGATATTATTTAATCCTATGAAATATGTAAGCATTACATATTCCATTATCTTTATGTGACATTTGCAGATAATACTAGGATCAGAGAATATATACATAGAAGGGAACAAATATATAGAAGTGTGATTCTATTCCGGAAATATTAAACTGAGGAATACAAAGGGAAAAGTTAAATGAAATACTCTTTGATACATTTCATGCCAGACCATCTGGTAAACTATTATGTTCTGTGAAAATTGATGACATCTTTTCAATGATCTCGGTATGCACAAAGCTTTTAAATATTCTCCGCTTTAGTTAGCCTAAAATTTATGTTCTTTAGAGGATTTTCGTTAGTGCGTGAATTAATTATTCTTAAATTAGGGAGGAATATAAGAAACGTTTATTAAATTTAGCAGTAACATAATTGTTATAACCTTAATATTTTAAATATTTATTACGGAAACATTTAAAGACAGACTTAAAGCCCAAAGTAATTATAAGCATAATCTTTAAAGGTAAGTTAAGTTAATTTTCCTAAAATAAAGAGCAGCACTTTCAAATAAAGTACAAAAGTTACTGCTTTTGAATTCATTCAAGTTTCAAAGGACATTAATTCGTAATCCGTGGGGAATGCAGTCGAAACCCAATCTGCTACATTCAGAAATAAAAATAAGTATGGATAATACATCCTTTTGTTTCAAATACTTTAAAATAGAAAATGAAGGCTCGAAAAATTAATTTTTCGTTAGAGAAAATGTGAAATTTTAAGTTTAATGTAATAGAAAGTTTTAAGCTAATTCATTAAATCTTTAGACATTTAAAATTTTGAATAACATAATGGCGGTTTACTTGATACCACACATGAAATAAGTTGTTTATCAAATTCTTTGTAAGATACGAAATTAATCTGCTCTTATAATTATTTACTTTTTGCTGTTGTTTTATCATGCATGTGTTAAGGCGGAATGCTGCGGTTCTAGAATAATACGTGTGTGATACAAAAATAGAGTTTTCCGCTAAGAATATTTTGATTCTTTATTATTGCTTAATTATTTTATTAATACCACTTATAAAAACAACACTTATCTCCTTAGCAAATACAATACCATTGGCAAGCTTTAGCTCATTTAACAAAATATATAAATAACATATTTCTGCGATAATGGAATTTCAGAGACATAAAATTAATGTAACTTTCAACATTTTACAGAAATAGGCTGCAGATTACATAAATAAATAATCAATTAGTGTTAAAACATTTATGTTGAAAGCCTTAAAATTTAATGAATGGAGCTATGAAACTGACGGCTTATGATAAACTCTTGTGAAAATTATTTAAATTTTTTCTATGGATAAGTGTAATTTAAGTAATGCTCTGTCTCCTGTTTGATTCAAGTCACGTATGTTTGCTTGTGCCAGAAGGCTAAAAACAAAGAGAAGAGTGTTTAAAAGCTAGCACAGGTTAACTGCAAACCATGCTTTGTGGAGGGAAGATTTTCTATCAAGCCAGTCAAGCTTTGCCAGCCAAGATCTAGTGACGGTCTGCTTGGAAAGAGTTGTAACAGAAATCGTTGAAGATCCGATCGATTTTCATTCACGAATCGAGATCGTAAGAGATTCATTATAGTGATTAGCTCAGGGAAGGGAAAAGACGTGTCTTGTTTGAGAAGAACTGAATTTAAAAATTATAAATTTCAAATGTAATTCATCCAAAGTTATGCCAGAAAGGTAATAGATTCTTTAGATTAATTCCTGTCTGTTTTCGGTACTCATCATTAGAAGTGTGTTGAACTTAAAATATACGTCTGCTGGTAAACTTATTAGAATAGGACGTTACCATCCCATATAATAAGAACACTTGGAGGTAACTTCTAACGCTCATCAGAAGTTTTTTCGATAATAGAGATGGAATCATCACTGACAAGGCTTCTGTCGTTACAGATTTTCTAGTAACGACAGCACATCTTTTCATGTGCATATGGAATATGTTTATATGTTACTGACAATTTTTTATCTTTTACAGGAACCCTATGTTTACATTGTGCCGCCCAGCCAATGTAGTGGCTAGTTACCCTACATGACTCCGTAGCGACTGGCCCAAGTACGAATCCAGGAGAAAGCATGGTTGTAATTGCCCGTTTCTTCATAAGAGACAACGATGCTCACCTATTATGTGTTTCCATAATGAAAGGGCCACTAATTCCGGTCCTTATAGTGGCTTGTTAAATAAAGCGCCGGCCATTAACATTTTTTTTATTACATTGCGTATAGAGTCATCAAGATCTTTGAATAAACGGTAAGAAATGATAAATGAAGATTTCCTTTAGAAATTTTACAAACTCGTATCTTACTCTTTGATTCCTACTTTATGATAACTAATTTATTGAATTGCAATGATTTATGTTTCTTAAATTCTTTTGTTATGCCACGTAGTAAACAAATAAGAAATCGACCGAAGGGCCGTTGACCATTTTGTGTTTTGTTGGCTTCAAAAACAATCTAGAACTTCACATGCATCTTCATTTGTTGATTAAACTAATGCGCATCATCAGTGAAATAAATTTACGAAGTCTTTCAGCATCTTTCCATAGGGAAATACAATATGTTGATATACAACATCTGTTTCTGAGTTTGTGAATGACTTCAAATTCCTGAGTAGGTGAGGTTCACGTGACCCTTTCTTTGCAAGGGTAGAGTAGTATGCCACTTTAAGAGTACGCTGAGACACATTTATGCTTTCTTACCAACTATTAGTACTACATAGCTCTAAAAATTCTCGCTACGGAAAACAGAGGTTACATACATTTCGACTACATTCTCATGTGTAGAGTCAGTCTAATTTACAGAAATTTATTTTTTTCCTGTCCCGTAATTGGTAACTGTTATTGGAAAAACGAAACGTGAATTGCAGAAATATAGCATCTTTTATAATTATATTGCAAAGAAGTATTGCAAAAACATGATTTATAACAGCAGAACGTATAAACTGATTTCAGCGTGGACATAACAGAATTTTAATTTAAATTTTTACTTACCGCAAAGTGACCTAAAAAGGAAGAGCTTACGAACTGTGTTCAAGATGTTATATACAAAATTTGATATTTGTTTCACACTTAGTACGCTTGTTTTTGTAGCGCATGTGAGACTTCTTTATACGAATGCGCAGTAATTACACTTACAAGAGATATGGTCGATAGGTAATATCATAACACGAGCCCTTATCGATTCACGAATGACTAAAGGGCAGAATATAAAAGCATTTGGTTGCTTACATTATAAAGTATTTCTCCCGCCTTCTTCGCATGCCTTCGTGGTGTAGTGGTATGCATGCTCGACGCGTTCCCGAGAGGTCTGTGGTTCGATTCCCGGCGAAGGCGATGCTTATTTTTCATGTCTGATGCTTCCAAAAAAACCTAATGTCTCTACACTGGCGCCCGAACTAAAAAGGTAGTGGATGACAATTCTCTACTACCGCGATTTGGCGATTGGGTCCCCCAAACCCCAGTCGCCCTTTAAAAGGGGGAGTATATAAGGTATTTCTCCCGCCTTCTTCGCATGCCTTCGTGGTGTAGTGGTCTGCATGCTCAACGCGTACCTGAGAGGGCCGTGGTTCGATTCCCAGCGAAGGCGTTGCTAATTTTTCATGTCTCCTGCTTCGAAATAACCTAATGTCTCTACAACATATAGTATATACTTAATTCCTCTTTCTTGAGAATATCCTTGTACTGTGAGCTTTACTGTTAATTGTGCTTACATAAAATGACATTTGAATGGTACACTTTTTTCTCTGTTACAAATGTATATATTCATACCAGATTTCATTAATATTTGTCCATTAGGTTTTCAGAAATTCGACATAATGTGCCAATTCCCTTAATTTTGCCAACGAATTTACACACACATGTATATATTATAGGTTCTGTAGGTACTTGCCTAATGATTCTTTATACAATAGAGTTGCTTTGATTCACAAGGTGCATAACGAAAGGAAGAAAAAACTTTCAGATGTGGTCGTTGATTTCAACGTATAATTTTATTTCTTTATAACATCATTTTAGGGCACATATTCTTGTTTGCACATCACTGTGGCGAGCATCCCACAGTTTTATATAACTGGTCACATCTCGAGATTATGGATGAAGCGTAAAACTAAGCAACACATGTTATCACGGCAAGGCAAAGGCAGGAAAATTTAGTATACATTTCAGTAAAGAGGTATTTATAGAATTGGTTGTTTTATAGAATTGGTTGTTTACTGGATAAAAAATATCCGCAAAGCTCCTCTTACATAATGTCGAAATGTGGATTAATTGACTCACTTTATATGCATATATTAGTAACTTTACGACACAGAGGCAATGTAACCAAATTAAAACATGGAATTAAAAGGGCTATTGCCAAATTAAATTTAGTTGTTTTGTTTGATGATATGCCTAGATACATATATATGGATCTTTAACTGAACATACTTTATACATTAAAACAATGATAGGTTTAAACTTGGTTCTCGCTTTATAACTCTGAACTGACATTTTTAATTTCTATTGCTGACTTGCTTTCTTGGCTTCGCTTCGGTATTAAATATGTTTTGCCTGCTAAAGCGGCATTCGTTCTTTCGGCTTATGTCATTTTGTTTTGAAATGTTGCTTTTGGGCAGGTTTATTTCTGTTTGAAAATTATTAATTTGAAAATTATTAATTGTTGGCTTAAAAACTGTAGGCGAAAAATATTTTAAAAAATTAAATTGAAAATTACAAAATTCATCCAAAACTTTATTCAGAAAAATGAGAGAATATAAAAATATTATAATATCTTTCCGAATGAAGACTTACTATTTTACTATTTTTCATTTTCGCTCCATATCTTTCCTTCATTTTAAATCCGTTTTTGATTTGAATGAGATTTATTATCGTTTCATGGTTTTTCTTTCTAAACTGACCATCAGACTAATTTTGCAATTTTGTTTACTTATTTTCTGCAGAGGCTGCCGGGGCATAATTATTTTAAGAGTTCATATTTCAAAGTATGGATTCACAAGATCGACAATGAACAATGATGCAAACTGAACATGAAAATATTTATTACAGCAAAAAGAAAAAATATTAATTTTTAAAATGAATACTAGTTAAAATTTAAAAATAAGAATGAAACTAATACCACAAAATATGATATGGTTTGCGAACCATTTAAGCGGTTAAATTTAATTACAATAGCACAAAAACATCTAAGTAACTAAATATAATATTTTACAATGATAAGAGAGAAACAAATTAGAAAGCATTCACCATGAATTATTACTTGTGTTGTTTTCAGATATACCAGTGAGCAATATAGTAGATGCAAACCTAAACTGCAATCGTTCAGCTTGACGTCGGTATTATAAAAAAGAGATAATTATGCAGTATACATGGTGATTACCTGATTTAGAATTTAAATAATACGTTTATTCTACATAATATGGCAGTTGAACTCCAGCGTTTCATTCTGCCTACCAAAACCAGAGCAAATAATTTCTCGGAACACTAGTAGTTTCAGTTGAAGTTCAAATCCCAGCGAAAGGGCGGGCTGTATAGGAGTTTTCATGATTTACCGAACGTAGTATGTGTAACGTAAACATGACCACGTTTCTAGTATTAGAAAGTCCTCAACGAAAACATCTCTCCCTCCTAATTAGGTAATCTTCTCATGCATTCTGATAATCAAGCAAACCAAACCAAACTAAAGCAATCCTGCCATTCTATAATTTCCTTTGTTGAAATACTCGTTTATAAGACCCTGCGAAGTATTAGAACAAAAGTATAGCAAAGAAGGGTCTAAGTTTACGACACAAATAAATTTTAAATTAAGTCAAAAGGAGAAAAAGAATGCAAATGATGAATTTTATACTCCAAGAGCCCTTTGTTGTCACAGTTTTGTATGTAAGCAGATCTACGGTAACAAACAGGCATCAGAATATAAGGCAAATGATAAAACCTGCTGATTTCCACACAGCGGTTTAAAATACGCATCAATTTATTCAAGCGCTTGAATTAGTGTAATTTAAAACTTTATTATTTAGTTTTTGTAAAAATTACGAAATCTAACTTTTATGCGTTTCCTGGCCTTATAGTAAGGGCATTTTTGTACTCATAAAAATAAAATGCAAAACGAATGACTCTTGCAATTGAAGACAGAAATGTTTGCATTTGTTCGTAATTAAAAATACAACATCAATTGAGAGAAAAGATTTCTCTTGTTAATATATGAAGCGGCGAGCATATCTGTGTAGATAATTGTCAAAAATATCTATGAATATCATTTTCTTTCATAATGGAGTTCTTATTTACAAAATCTCATGGAAATCGTGCTTTAGAAGATACTGGAGAGCTTTGGTATTGACACATTGCAATCCAGTAACATTATCTAAAAATAAAAATGTGTCTTGTTTAATGACTTTCCTTGAGTAATTATTAGATTATGATTGTAAAGTGAAAATCTGCATGAGAAAACGAAGAACGTATTTTTAGAATTGAGAACTTAACAAATTACCTTCGTAAAAATTCATTCGGCGTAACAAATGTATCAAAATTTAAATTGAAAGCTCGAAAGAAAATCTTTATGTGGCACTTAAGCGGAAGAAATCAACTTCGAATTATTCTAATTTTTTTCATTAACGACTCTTCCATACAAACTGAAAATGAAGTGGAAAGTCACAAATTCGGATAATTAATATCGCCGTTAACTTATGGGAGTCAAACCTTCTCTTCTTATATTTTATAATGAATGTAACTTTTTTCTAAAAATAAATGTAAAGAACGGGAGAGCGTATAAAAATTTGATTCGTAATTTTAAAAAAAGTTGATTTTTTAATTTAAAAGTACCTGAACTGCTCTATATAAATATATTGCCTCATTCGAGATAACTTTGTCTCTGAAAGTACATATCTATGACTCACGGTGGCTTAATTAAAGACTGGATAAGAACTTCAGTGGGCACAATGTAAAATAATATTGCACTTTTACTTATTATTTTAACATATATACAGAATACTTTAAATTATTAAATCTGCATTAAAAATGTGGGCCAATGTAATTATTTCCCTAACAAAATTTTTTTCCTTCTTTTAATAAAAACATCAAATAGTTTCTAGCAATTGTTTGATATTCAAAACTTCATAGAGACAAATAACTCATGTGTAACACGAATGGATATTCACCACCTCACTTACTTATTCCACGGAAACATTTCGAGGTTAAATAAGTTAACAAAAATTAGCCATTGCTGTTCTGCGCTGACATTCACACATATAACGTATACATTTTCTCGCAACTCACGAATTAGAAACTTGTAACTTTTCATAAAGTTACTACGTCAAAAGGTAGCAGCAGGAGTAACAGATTGGAAAACGGAGTGCAGAAACGTAGCGCATAAATTTTCGTCCATGATTTACGTCAGGGGTGTTAACGACGCCACTAGAGGAGGTTTGTATTTTTTTCTTTTGCGGTTCTGCGGCGATAATGTGCTGAATTTGATTAAACTGAAAGCAGCTTTCCAAGCCACATATCACGATCATATCCAAGTGTTCATTAGCGCTCAACCAAAGCATGGTACTAAGTGAAAAGGGCGTCTCTTGGCTTGAAGGATAGTAGACCGTAAATTCATTTGAACCGTGTAATATGTACGCTATATCTGAAATAACAGTAGACACGATGACGTACTCATCAGATGAAGCACTAAAAGCTGCGAATTAATTTAAAATTGTTTTGATTTTTCCATTAGAAATGAAATTTCGTGTAAGTGAACAAATAAATTTGAGAAGTTTCAAAACACAAAACTATATTTAAGATTCCGAATAAATGACTTCTTAAACACAAAAGGATGGTATAGATTTTCAGTGAAATATAACATGAAAACGTGGAAAACAATAAAATGCACCGCAGTAAAATATATTAACACCTGGAAATTAATTTAAAACTGTTTTTGATTTTATTAATGTAAATGCTGTTTTGAGGGAATATGTCTGGCACTTTTTCAAAATATAGATCTAAATTTACAAATATAGATCTAAATTTACAATTGCCAATGATTTTATGAATAAAAGTGTGACAGAGGTTTTTTTAAGCGCGAATGACGTAGACTCCGGTAGAGGGGGAACGAGTCCGAAATGTTCAATCCTGTAGCTTTTCGGAATCTCTCAGTGCCCCAACCGTGGCCGATAAGTTCAAGCACTGAATAGTAGTGGTTTGACTTGAAGTTTGAACCTAAGCAAACGGACTGGATGCATGAGTATTTTTCATGATTTTACTCATGTGTAACGTCAATATGATCAAGTTTTCTTTAGAAAGTCTTCGAAAAAGGTATCCCGTTTCTATAGTAAATAGTCTTTGTGTGCTTTGCTGTATTCAAACAACTTAACGTATCATAAATAAGATGGAATCATTGAAATTTCGAACCTATCGAATTGGAGATTGGATTATGTGCATTATAGCAAAGCAAGCAAGAGCTACAACAGATGTCTTAGTGAAGGACATTAAAAAAATTCACTCATATTCCTATTACATGGTGGGAAGCCCACAAAGTCTTCCATATAGCCAGCTTATTTGCTAGGGGTTGAACTCTTGTCTAAATATCAGTGTTCAGATATTTTAACTTTCGCCCTTTGGTAGCACCGAATCTTTAGAGAAAGCTCTCTTTAAGAGGGAAAAAATATTTTAAAATATCAGAAATGTTTAATTAAAAGTTTGAGATTTTAATTTACTAAAAAACAAATTTAAGCATGCAATTTTTAAAAACCTACTCTTGTTTATTAAATGCAGCCATTAAAGATTCTTAAAGGAAGTGCACGATTAAAACTTGAATGTTCATTAATTTCTCAACATTGTTTGACAAAAATAATTTAATAATGGTTCAGATGATTCACAGTTTTCCATGCTGTTTTCGGATTAAAGAAAGTACAGATAAGGATGCTTATTTAAGAGTTAACAGAGATAAATGCTTAACAGAGAAAGCTAAAGTTGTCTGCACAATACTAAAAGTGTGGTTTCAATACAACCGAAAGTCGATACTAATGATCTAGGTACCACTGAAATTGCAGAAGTATTTTTTTATTTATTATTTTTTAATTAAGATTTCTACTGGATTTCATTAAAATAAATTTTTTTAAAGTTTTCATTTAAAATATTTGTAAATTTCTTAAATTAGAATTTGAGAGATTCAAATGATAAAAGCGCGAAGAATTCAGTCTTTGTAGTACCAATCTTTTTCGAAGATTCGCCGGAATTTAAGGAGATAGTTTTGTATCCGTAATTTCTTGTGAATCCTGGTTTAACAATAAGAAAACTTTTAAGAATTATATCGATTTGGTTAGTTTACATACCCAACACCATTTCTGGCAGATTTTATGCAGAAAGTTTGAAGAAGAATTAAATAATGTACAGAGTGTCTCAAAAATTGTATACACACTGTGACAGCCGATAATTTACTCAATTGTTCCTCCTTTCAGGTTTAACCAGTATGAAGTAATGGATGGATCTATCTATACTAAGATTTGAACAAAAAACATTTATTCCAAACCGCTTTTGGAAGCTTGAAAATACAGTTAAAAATTATTGATTAATGAAAATTTGGAATAGAATATGAAGCATATTCAAAATATTTTCGACAAAATTTTAAAATATGTTTTTGTAAAATATAAATAAAGAATTTAATTAAACTTTAAATTTCAATTGCAAAATATGTATAAAAACAAACGTTAATAATAATAATTACGCAATTTAAAAAATTCAAATTTATATACAATTCTTTCATAATTATATTATTAATCCATAATTATATTTTCCGCATAAAATGAAACATTTACTGAAAATTTCTTAAAAACTACCTTTGGACTCTATCAGCTTGAGTTTAATATCACTGTTAAAGCCGTGAACTATGTACAACAATATGTTAAAATTATAGAAAAACTTCATTAATCTACATATAGGAATACCGAAGCTTTTCTTATCAAAATGAATTTTTCAAAACAACTACTAAGAAATACGATATTATTAGCTCTTTAAACTTAATATATAACAATCATTGTTTTACAAAATATCTCATTAAAATAAATCCGAACATGAATTTTGCATAATTATTAAAATTCTTGAATCATGGTACTTGACTTGCTAACAAAATAATCATTAAAAATTTCCTAATAAAATAATAAGTAATCAGTAAAAATTACTCTCATTGGTATTTTTTAAAGAGAGCAAAGCATTTCGCTTTCTATAATTTAAAAAAAAACTTAAATGAACTCTTGTCTATTAATTATCTTTAACTATTAATTATTTTAATCAGCAATTGTTTAATAATTTCCATTCAATCAGAAATTATTTCTAAAGTAGATCTTAAACATATAAGGAAAACAAAATTTAGAAATACTTAGGACAGATTCTTTATCGAAATGAATTATTACATGAATCATTCGTTAGGCTTTCGAAAAGCTGAAACGGCTTGCCTATAAAATTTACATTGAACCATTTTTTGGTACATGTTTAACCATTAGAGCTTTTTTGGAATCTTGCAATACTTCATTTTGTTAGATTTTATAAAATGAAAATTTTGGCATGATTCAGTTTTTATTTTCATGATGGGCTGTGGGATTTACGGAAAATGGAAAAAAATGTGAAAAACTGCTAAATGTGCCCCTGAAGGACGCAAATAACTGCCATCAAACCGTCGCTAAAGCTGCTATATTACTAGAATACCGACTGGTGTTTACCCATACACAGTGGAGTCACATTAATGGTATCTCCTGTTAGTATCAAGTGTAACAAAAAAGTGCAGCTCAAACAGCATGTGGATGAGTTGCAAGAATCTGAAAAAGGCATGCTAACTTCAGTGTAGTCAGTAGTTAATGAAGGATGCGCAGTATAGTATCCATACAGTGGATAACCGATTGACTTGGTCACACGGATTCTGGAATGTATTTTATGTCTGGAGAAGTTAGTGTCAAGGAAGTGTAGCAAAGTAATTCTCATGCTATCCCCGCCCTTCAACTGCATTCCTAGTTCTGTGATACGTGGCATTATCGTGCTGTAAGATGCCATCGTTCTCAGGAGAAATATCAGTGGGTATGTGGTCTGCAAATATCGATGCATACGTAAGGCGATAAATAGCGTCATCCATAATGATGAGTAGACCCAGTAGAATGCTGTGAGGTTTTACTTATTTAATTCTGTCTTAGACACCCACGAACACTAGCAGGCGAATAATTAAGTGTGTGAATAAACACGTAAGTCGTAAGAAGGGTTCAATAACCTTTATTTTTCAGAATATTTACAATCAGTTCCTATTTGGAACTTTACACAAAGCCTCCAGTTTGGCTTGAACTTAAATAACTATGAAAGTAAACTAAACTAGCTTAACTAAGCTGTCTGAAAGGTATAGCCGAAGCTATCAGCATTCTAAATAGTTGGCCCGTAAATATTAATTTAATCGGCGAAGTCAAGCAAGGGCCTAAGGTATGGCTGAGCGTAATAAAAAAGAGAGAACGTAGACAATGGCAAACACGCGCTAGTCAGGAAATCAGACTCTCTCTCTAGAAGTTGGTGAAACCTCGACTTAAATAGTACTCTTACACATTTGCATTTACTGCATTTCTGAATTTACATTCTGGCAGGAAATTGTAAGCTCAAAATTAGAATAATATAAGAAAGATAGAAAACTTAAAATAACTGTTAATAAACTTAGGATAAACCTTACAATGTACTGAACACTGATCATATTCTGGAACACATAACAGTGCCTCCGTCATCCTGTATCCAATCACAGATGTTTGAGGGATGTTTTTTCTCTGGTGATGAAAGGCCATACATAAAGCAAAAAAGATTAACTCGCCGGAGAAGGCAAACTTTTGCATATCAGTGGAGGTCCATTGTTGGTACTGCTGTGGAAATTCTAAGTCCTATTGTGATGAGCAGTCTTTAGATAGGTGCTGTCACAATCTGTCTAATGTGGACACTCATACACAACAATGTTCACTGAAATGAGGCTTTTAACACAATTGCGAGCAATTTTGATGCCTTTGTTTTGTAAATTGCCATTTTATCATTCATGGTACACTTTCGCCACAGCAACACGCTAACAGGTCATGTAGTTCCTGAGTTGCTGCAGTCCAAAGCCAATAATTATTCCTTTTTTTTTTTCAGAAGAAGAGTTTCGTTTATTCGTGATAACAAGTCAAATGCTTCTGGACTGCATGCAACGCACTTTATATACCGTCAAAACTGTTGCTGACATATACGTTAAGTCAATGGTTATCACTGGGTTGTTGACGTCAAATTATCAAAGGGGGTCATATTAATGTGACTGAGTAATATATATATATATGAAATTAAATACGCTACTTGCCGCAATTTAGAAGATGATGGGATCTATTTGAATTGACTGGTCGTTACATAAATACGTTGTAACGCATCAAAATACTCTTTAATTTTTAAACCAAATATTTAATATGAGATCATATCTATTACTTTGTACATACTTGAAATTTTATGATTATGCTGTAGTAAATGTGCTGTTAAAAATGCCAAAACGAAATGCAGAAAGGTATTTCAATGGCACATTAAAAAACTGAATATATTTATACTTAGCTAAAATTATTGCAAGGCAAACTGGAGAAGTGATGCTTATGTAAGTACCTGTTTTATTTACTGCATGATAAGATAAGTCATTAAATTAAAACGGCAGTTTTATTTGTGACAAAGAAAAAATACATTCTTCTCAGAAATAATCAGAACTTGAGGGCTGCGAAAATTAAATATATGAAGTTTTAATTGATCTTGTTACCAAAATGAGATCCTAAGAGACCTGAAATTTTGCTCCTCTGAGAGTTTGCACATTCATTAATTTCTGTTAATGAATTGTAATAATTAACATTTGCATTGACATTGTTCATTTTTTCAGAGCTTCTTAAGTTAATTACTGTTTTCTTCGAATTGCGATTTTTTATACGAAGATACATTATGCTTAATGTTGGTAACTGTAACTAGTATTTACTTTGAAAAGCAGTTCTTGTAAGTAGTTAGATTAATTTATCTTCTAAGAAATTAGATTTACGAATGACTAAACATAACATTTAACGAACGAGTACAATAATTAGATTTTTATTCTAGCTTAAAACAATGATATTTTGTTTCACTTAAATCAATATTCTTGTTATTAAATAGGATTTTCATTTTACTCTGTCTATATTCACTCCAGGAAGGGATAATTATTTTGGGGACATGGATTAAATTAAATTTGCAAAAAATATTTAAAACTGACTACAGTGTTTCTAATAAACGATATATATTTGATATTAACGAAGAACGAGTATTACGACATGGTAAAATAATAAGTATTTCTCATTAAATGAACATGCTAGTGAAGTATATAATTAAAATTATAAATACTTAAAATTTATTTTGAAATTAATTTTGTTTTAAAAACAAGTATTTGAAAAATTATTTTCATTAATGTTTTTTTATATAGTAGCTAAATTTAAATTCGAATAAGCCTATTCAATCTACAACGATGTTTATTACTCTAAATGGTAATTCCAATCATTGAAAAACTATTGAAAATCACTTTATAACAACTACAAAATTATCCTAAATTTAAGTATTAGAATCAAAAGTATAAGTAAAACGTTAAATTTCGAAATTTTTACAAAACTGGTTCCTTTAAAGTTAAACATGACAAAACACAAATATTTGAGGCATTTAAAACATTTTTGCAATAGCATGTATAAGTTTAAGATCAACGGTTGCGAAAATAAAGGCCGAATAAAGGCGTTTATGAAGAAGGTATATACACTCATGTCCATAAATTAAGGATAATTCGGAGTCACTCGGAAATCGAACTCTAAAATAAATATATCACCTGCAAAATCACTACACATATCTTCATGAATCATATGCGAATTTCAGGAAGTAACCAGATGACACCGATGGTACGTAACAATGACGAGAGTGTAAGAGAGTGATGTATAAGGAATACAGGCAAAGAAGTAAAATTGTTCGCAGGCGCTTCATAAGCATCTCAGTGCAATAACCGAATAGTTATGACACAAAGGACACATTTGGACGATTTTTTACGTGGTAGAATTATTGGGCGTCTGGAATGTGGGCGTACCCAACTGGAAGTATCAGACGAACTTGGAATTGCCCATAGTGTCATATCCAGGCTTTGGCAACGATTCCAAGATGATGGTAATGTGAGTAGACGTTACAGCACAAGTCGCCCCAGAGTTACAACGCCGAATGAGGACCGGTGTTTGGCAGTTACCGGCAAAAGAAACAGGCGGAGCACAGCCTCAGACCTGTCTCGTCAGCTCTCTTCAGCCACTGGTACGACAATTTCAAGGCAGACCGTGTACAGACGCTTAGGGCAGATTGGTCTATATGCTCGTAGACCTGTCAGATGCGTTCCACTTACTGCAACTCACTGTCGCCTGCGGTTAGCCTGGAGTAGAGAGCATGCATGGTGGACATCGCAACAGTGGATTTCTGTGATGTTTTCCGACGAGTCCAGGTTTAGCTTGCAGTCTGATTCTCGCCGGAATTTCATATAGGAGAGCTCCAGGTACCCGTTACTACCAAGAAAACATCATTGAACGACACCGTTACGGTGGTGCAGGAGTGCTCGTTTGGGGTGGAATTATTCTGGGTTTCAGAACTGGCCTGCATATTCAAATTGGAACCATGACAAGCCAAATCTATCGGGACGTCATTCTGGAACAACATGTACGTTTGTTTCGGGGCGCCATGAGCGCACAATTTGTGTTTATGGATGACAACGCCCGTCCTCACCGTGCAAACATCGTAAGCGAATGCCTTCAATCGGGGAATATCACCCGTATAGACTGGCCAGCATTCTCACCGGACTTGAATCCAGTAGATCACGTGCAGGACATGCTTAGCCGACGAGTTGCAGCCCCTCAAACTCCTCCTACATGTATTGTATTTAGATCAGAGGAAAAACTCACTGGATGGTCGAATTAGGTTGAAGACGCTTTATTTCTTTTTTTTCTTCATTTTTTTCCGTAAAGATGGCTTGTTACAAAGGTATGGGCACCTTTATGCAAATGTCTGCTGTTCGAGAAGTCAGTAACAATCGCAAGGGTGTCTCAGCACATAAGTGCAGATCGTTTCCTAACTTGGAGAAAGTAACTCTTATAAACGTGTAGGCAGTTTTAGCCCTGTATGGAAGTATGGTTCCTGCTTTATTTCTCCGCTCTGTTCTTTTATGATTAATGAAACCAATGAAAGCTCTACTTGCATTGCTGTGATTGGCCATTAAGATGCTTACACTTTCTGAAGGTTTCTTCTTTCCAAGTTAATTATTGCTCTACATAAAAGAAAGCGGGGATATATATGCCTCATTATCCTTATGAAGATTTCTGTTCCTATGAACAACGGCTTGCTTGTAAAAGCGAGTACTATTGCAATGGTTGTCTTTATAGTGTTGTTCATATGACGGAGCAAAATTTCAAATGCATCCCATTGCAAAGATCCTAAAAACTAAGAATACAGATACTCACACAACCAAATCACTTTTCAGCAATACCTTTGCACTGAAAGTGCAAACACCCAGGTTTAAAAAGCTAGTTAAACAACACCCAGGTTTAAAAAGCTGGCTGTTGTTCAACCTTTCATGACTGAAAAAAGCATCACCAGGTTTTAGTTATGGCATGACAGTAGTGCCTCCCCTCTGTCATATTTAAGCCGGAGTACATTATACATTATATACTTTGACATGCTTAAGGCTTCAATCTTTACCACAAGCATGTATACCTATATCTAATAAAACGTATGTGTGGTTGCAAAGAATTTCAAGGAGGAAATGGTGTTTAAAAATGTAGCTCCTGGTTTGATTATTTGGACACCACTCTATTCTTAGCAAAATATTGTTGAATTAAAAATACATAGTTCAATTGGCTCAAGACATGTGCCCGTTTTTTAGAAATTATTTAAAAGCGTTTATTAAATTTACAGCACTACACCTGGAGTAAATCTGGAGAAAGAAAAAAGTGTACTGCGTTTTAGCTGGAGAGAGCAAGCATAAAAAGAATGGAAAGATTACGATACAAATGCTAGATTACGAAAGGATGAAGTTATGGTACTGCTTTATTTCTATACATTTAATATTAAATGCTCTTATTCAAATTGAAAAACTTACAAGCCAAGAATATAATTAGCAATAAATTTTGTTTAGCAGTTCTTATTAAGCTTGCTAGAAAGGCTTTCAAAAGCAAATATTGTTCTTGAATACCTCTGCTAATTTTATACAAAAAATATAAAATATTTTCCTTTTAATTGATTTGAATTTAATGAATAATTTCTTTTTAAAACTACACTTTACGGAGTCTATAAAAAGCATTCTTTTAACTTACAGAATTAGTATGAAAATTACTATCATAATATTCCCTGTCTTAATTAAAAAATATGATTGGAATTACATATATGCATATTCTTCTGACAGGCAAGAATTTGGCCTTGAAATCTCGAAGTTCCAAAAAATGTTATAACAAAGATTTTTTTTCTGAAATTCCAAAATATTATTCCCACTTTTATTTTGTTTCCTTTTTCTCATAACCCGCTTTAACTGTAAAAGTGCGATAATACGGCATTCAATAAATCGGCAGCCTAATTCTTGATGCTGCTACTAGTATTTATTTCGCCCACAATCAGAAAGGCTCCCCGCAGTTGTTTCGTGCTTTTTTTTTTCATTTTCAGTTATTTCTTTCATATTCTCATTTACGTAGCATTCGCAATTTTATGTCTGTTTACTTATATATATATAGAAAAAAATATGTGTGTTTGCTCATTAATAACTCAGTCACTCCTATAGTTATAATCACCAAACTTTCTACAATTTTTTTCTGGGCCTTGAATAGGTCGACGTCAACTTTTTTCCAAAAAAAGTAACTAAAATCAGAGATATTAGTTCAAAACTCGGAAAAACGATAATTTATACCCTCATTTTTCCGAGTGGCAACAGTCTCGCAAGCTGGAGATGAAAATCTGCTTTATTTTGAAAGTTGTTGCCACTGCTCGCTTTCAAATCCTAGAGTTTGTTAATAAAAATTTCCAAAGTTTTACGATAAAATAAAAATAACATTGCCAAACATTAAATACACTATTCGGGATTCCAAAGATTCGTGGGAAACCATTTTGACTATTCCCATCTTCGCATGACTTTAATCAGTCGAAATATTAATTAAAAACTCTGAAAGAGCTAGTTTTCATACTCATTTTTCTGAGTGGCAACAGTCTCGCACGTTGGAGGCAAAGAAAATGCTTTATTTCGAAAAGTGTTGCTACATTTCGCATTTAAATCGTAGAGTTTGTTAATAAAAAATGTTTAAATTTCACAAAATCTATATCTATATCTATATCTATATCTATATATATAAAGAAGGATGCCTGTTTTTTTGCTAGTGTTATTGATTTCTGATCAATTATAATCTCTTTTTTTTCCACATTTAACCTACTAAAATTGAACATAGGTGAAATTTCTGCTTCATTTCGAAAATTGTTGCCACTGCTCGCTTTCAAATCCTAGAGTTTGTTAATAAAAAAGTTCTAAGTTTCAGCATGAAATAAAAATAGCATTGCCAGACATTAAACACATCATTTCCAATTCTAAAAATTCGTGGGAAGCCCTTTCGACTATTCCCATCTTCGTACGACTTTAGTCAGCCGAAATATTAATTAAAAAGTCTGAAAGCGCTAATTTTCGCACTCATTTTTTCCACTGGGAACAGTGTCGCACGTTGGAGATAAAAATACTTTGTTTCGAAAAGTGTTGCTACTGCTCGCTTTCAAATCGTAAAGTTTGTTTTACAAAATCTATACATATAAAGAAGAATGCTTGTGTGTGTGTTTGTTTGTTCGTGTTATTGATTTCTGATCGATTATGAAAAATATTTTGCCACATTTAATCGACAAAAATTGAATATAGGTGAATATTAGATGGAACTTGAGCTTTTACGACTATTTGATTAGAAAGATAAAAATAATAAAAACTGCGTGCCATTGTTGCTGATATAATGAGAGAGAATTAGTTTATTTTTCTATCGAAAATTTTTATGTGGGTTTCATATCGCATCAGACGGAAAAATGTATGACTATGAATCATATTTTTTGCACCGTTATTAAAGTGAAATGACAGCGGTGTCATTCTCTCTTTTGTTAGATACATTACTCTCAATCTATCTTAACTGGCATCGGGTACTTTCGCTAGTTTAAAATATTTCGAAAATACTATAAAAATATTGATATGAGAATAAAGTGAGACATTTCGACAATTCGCCGGAAAGAGAGATGCTATAAATCGACTAGATAAAGATGAGACGTGAATTATTAGAGTAAAGGAATTTGGCATTGGATCTTTTAGTGTTTATAATACTAAAAAATTACAAAATTCCATCTGAATCTAACTATATCGATACTCGATATACTTTAAAAAATCCTAAACCTGACTAACAGGCTAACTTGTTGCATACCTCATTCAACACAAATAATAGATTTGCAAATAAATCCAAAACAGGATCTACGCTAACAAATAAAACGAAGTATTTTGACAAACAATTGAATTTGTGTCTTTTCAGGTATATAGTTACTAGTAAGTTTCATTTTTGAAATATGTTTGAAAAACTTTGCACTACTGTGTGCAGGTTTCTTCATTTTTGAGTACATTCATTAATGCAAAATCACATTTTGTATAATGCAATTTCAGTCTGATAGTATGACATTAATAATATGGAATGTTTAATATCCGGAATGCGGGTTACTGGACACTTTTACTGTATAAGGCTTACTTAAAGTTAGTAGAAAAAATATTGTAAGTATATTTGCAGCTTAACCGGCTAAAGCGTTAGAGGAAATTACACCTGCAGCAACTTTTCTTGAAAATCAACTCTTCCTCTCTCTCTCTCTATATATATATATAATACATTCTACCATACTAAATATTTTTATACG
>KK116877.1:817-68594 GCA_000611955.2 Stegodyphus mimosarum | reverse complement strand
TCGTATTTTCTTGTTTTCTTTCACTACTGCTGAATAGTAAGTTTATTACATCAGCTTTATTGTTTAAGAGTCTCGGATGTATTGATGTGGCATATGAAGCTTCTACGTGTTATAACTGTGTACCAGATTATGACCGTCATAAATAGTGACCTAAGCGAAGAAATATTAGCTCCTGTGGTTGGTTTGTTCTTGCAATAATGAGTTTCCCTTTTAGGTTATATTTTACGATAGACAGTGAAGCGTGGAAGCTAATGTCCATTTAATGGTAGTTAATGGCTATTTGAAAAAAAAATATTCATTTTGGATAATCAATTCTTGTATCTTAGTTTACATATATTGAAAAGCTACATTATGTTGTAAAATATGTAAAATTATGTTTAGTGGTTGCCATGAAAAAGCTAAACGAAGAATGGTAAGTCGGTAAATTAATTTAACCTTTTGTTTGAATTATTCTTTTAAAATGGAATATGTATTCTAGAATTCTCATGTTGATTAAACAGTCATTATGGTTTCGGTCTTAACTGTAATATCTCCTTTCCATGTTCATCAACACCCAAATCCAAATTAATTGTTGTGTATTTAAGCTAAGGTTTTGAAATCTTGGGAAAGAGGGTGTTTCTGGCATTCCGCGCTTCGTAGTTATTAGTCTGCCAGCTCTAGTTAAATGTAAGTATTCGGTCTCCGGTCTCGCACGGCCAATACTTAAATCTGACACGCTGGTAAATTATTTAGCCAGCTTCAAATTAAAAATTTAATTGTTTAGTTTTTGACTACTAATCAACGTTTAATTTAAATCGAATGTTCTTCTTTTTATTTGCCTTTTCTGGACGCAATTTGTAGAATAGTGTCCTTCCTTTATGTTAAAAGTTCTACTCACACAAAAAATTGCTTTATAAACTTCTTAAGTTTTGTCCTTTTATCTCATACATAGCTTTAACACACTTCACGTCCGTTACGGTCATAGGACTAAAGAAGCAGAACTAGATCAAGTATAACCCTCCAAATGACGCCCGAATAAATTACGCTCCAAGTCAGCCCAGAATTTAGCCTGGCATTCCTAAAGTCACATTTTACTTCATCCAGTTGCAGAGTTGCAAAAGCATGGCAACCGCTGCGGTTTGAGAACAGGCACTGAGCCGAAGACATGATTACATATTTCTTCGGTAAAGAAGGCAGCGATAGTTCTAAGTTCCAAGTGTTTAAAACAGCCCTTGTGAAAACATTCACAGAGGGGAAAGATAGGGCAAAACTAGAAGCGGAACCTTTTGGTAATTACCAAACTAAGGTTGAAGAATTAATTGAATTAATTTTGAGGAAAATATAAGTCGTGAACCTATAAGGTATTTCTCCCGCCTTCTTGGCATGCCTTAGTGGTGTAGTGGTCAGCACACTCGACGCGTATTCGAGAGGCCCGTTGTTTGATTCCCAGCGAGGGCATTGCTCGTTTTTCATCTCTCCTGCTTTAAAAAAAACCCTAATGTTCCTACAGTGGCCCCCGAACTAAAAAGGTGGTGAATGATGATTCTCTACCACCAGGATTTGGCAATTCAGTCCACTAATCCCCAGTCGCCCTTTAAAAGGAGGAGTATATAAGGTACTTCTCCCGCCTTCTTGCCATGTCTTCATGGTGAAGTGGTCAGCACGCTCTACGCGCATTCGAGAGGTCCATGATTCGAGTCTCGGCGAAGGCATTGCTCATTTTTCATCTCTCCTGCTTCGAAATAACCTAATGTCTCAACAAACGTACCATATGGAAAGAAAACAGAGGTGGAGGGTATCCAAATAATATTGGCGAGATTGTTGCTTCAGATTTAGGATTTGGTTGAGTTACGAAACCCGGGTATTCACTACATTTATTTTACTTGCAAAGTTTATTTTAGTTAAGGGGTGTCAGAACCCCTATGCCGACAATGTTAAATTGGCCATTTTCAATCTACCTTTTCTCAAAATCTGCTGAAGATATACTCTTGAAATTATTTGTGTAATTAACGTACACCTATCTGATTATACTGAAATGAGCTTTTGAAACATTTTGAATTTTAGACTGATTTATAGACTATTTTATTAGGCATAGTAAAATTTAGCACTTTTCTCACGCAAAAAAATTTGTGAAATTTTTTTTATCTTAATTTATTATAAAAAGCTCATTTCAGTAAATATTAGAAAATATAATAAATAAGTCATAAAAATTTTAAGTACCTGGGAGCAGTAGTTTCTGAGAAAAGGTACATCGAGTATAAAAAATATCACGTTTGGAGAAAATTGCGTTCTTATGTAAAATTCCTCATTTATCAAAGCATTAGATGATAAAATAAAACTAGATTTTTTAAAGTTCTAATTTTCATAGAGATTAAAGTATAGTATTTTTAAAAAGCTAAAAGTGTAGAGAAGTTGAAAATGCAAAAATCCCAAATCAATATTTTTTGAAGATTTTTGGCTTCCAACACCCCTTAACTAGCTATTTTTATGTTAATTCTTTCTTATAAGTTATACTTCCTCCATCAGCCCTCTCTAGAATGCAAATTAGATTAAATTTATTCAATGAGCGAATTGATAGTTTTGAAGGCCGTGACACTTTGTCAAAATTGGTTCATTTTCTGATGAGTCGCCCACTAGCATGCGGATCTGTGTTTAGCATAATATTTGTGCAGTTGTTAGCTCGCAGTGTTTGAAGTTGTAATAACTGCAGCCGTTTTGATTAGGCACTCAATTTACTTGTTGTGTTGTACATAATTAAACACTGTGCAATAATGCACGCTTAGAGTCTGCAGTTAAGCAATAAAAACTCTACAAATAGTGATGGGTAGTTTTGTGAATTTTTTTTATCTACATGATATAGTTTCAATATACACTCAAGTTTTATTTTATACGCTCTTAATTTAATTAATAATTTACCTTATTATATTGCATCTCACTTTCACTCCCACAGGAGGCTGCAAATGAATTAATATAAATAGAAGTAGGCCTGGTATTCTGAGACAATTTACTCACACTGATCTGAATTGCTGAAATCAGCTTTAGAGTTTCTAGTTGTAATTGTTTCATGAAAATATTGAGGTCAGAACTATAGCTGATTTAAAAGCATATTAGCATGTGACTGATATTTTAATATCACTAATTTAATTTATTATTCCATATATTTAATTATATTTATTGATAATTTAATTTCAATGTTTTCCCTGCAAATATCAGCTTTTACTCATAGGTTATAAAATACTCAGCAATTACTTATAAATTATCATTTGCAACCGTCAGGCTGGGGAATTAATAAAATTTTAAACATTCATCAGTTGAAAATTACTGTACTTAAAAGTAAGGAAAGGCTGTAGGTCGTCTGACTGTCTGTACAGCTGGAGGAACTGACAGCTAAAGAAATATGGAAAAGTACAATTTCTCACCTATGTCTTGCAGTTTCAGATTTCTAGTTAAGCGTAAAGATCCAGATTGGTTGAAAGCGCAAAAAAATTAAACAAGAATAATTTAACATTTTATAAAATTTCATCTTACATGTTTCAGCAGGGAGCTTGTTTGTAGTTGGTTTCGTAAGTAGAGATATCTACTAATACCGAAACATTTTACATCAAATGAAATAAATAGAATAAAATGTCTATGTATATTCCAAAGATGGCAACGTTCCTTTAATAATTAAACTTTTTTGACTATGCTAAGTAATGCCCAATCTGTCTTTCCTCCTTGCATGTTTATTAAGAAGATGCGATCATAAGTTTATTCATTTAAAAAGCAAGTTAACAGGACAATTTTGTTAAGAACATCTGGTTGATTATCCAGTGTCACAATGAAATTCAACTCTGCCGAAAGATTAATGTCAGAGGTACTCCAAAATTAAGAAATATTACGCGATTTTGGAATAAAAATGAGCCTTATTCTTTTCAAAGCAGATGATATTTATAGATTTCTGCATTTTAAAAAGACAAAACATTTTTAAATATGAGTAAAAGGTTTCTTTCCATCAAAAAATAAACAAACGATTGTAAAAAAAAGTAGGAAAAAACACACATTCGCGCTTCAGTGTCATAAAAATAAAGCATTGTTAAATCATCAAGAAATCTTTTTAAGAGCAAAATTTCACATTAGAGTAGAGCAACGCTAGCAGATGATTTCTTTGATGTCTTCTTTCATCTTATGATGCTCTTACTTTTTAAACAGTGACAAAAAAATTAAGCTCAGCATTTCTTCTTTTCAGCTAAATGCATTTTCTCCCAGTGGAAACATTTCCAGGTCGAGAACAAGCAGGAGGTCCTCATATGAAGGAAATGAAAAGAAAATGCGCTGGGCATGATTTTAGTTGTATGTCTCCATCTGGTCGGCTGAGCATCCGGATCCCATGCCTCATCAAGTTTTGTTTCATGTTATCTCATTAACTCCAACCACACTTCCCCCTTTGTTAACTTGATTACATCTCAACAGTAAGTGCGTGTCCAAAATTATACTTGCATCAGCTGTGATATCTGACAAAGAAAAGCATACTAATGGGATTTATTAGAATAAGGCGCATACATTTTTATACGCTATGAGGATGATGTTTACTATGTCTGTCCTTGACGAAGATTTACTATTGTATTTAATTTACTAGTTATTAATTTAGCAAATTAAATTTTTGAAAGAAATCACTGAATTCGCATTGAGGATCAGAAATAATGCATATTAGAAAAAAACATTAAGAGTATTAATTAATGTTCGTTTCATAGAAATAAAAAATTAACCGTTATTTTATATAAATTGCAGATATGATTTGATTCATTATTTTAGCATCCGTTGACATGACACTAATTTCTACACATTGGGGGCTGTGGCAGTTTTGAATCAAGCATTTCGTTCGGAATAATTTTGCTGTACAGTCAATTCCCAATTAGCCGGGTTGCGTATTAACCGTATTTTATTAAAACATTAAACTTGTTTAGATTGATAGAAAAATTACAATTCCAAATGATTCATAAAATCCGTCAGTGTAATAAATCAACAACGTAACTACATTTGTCCGCGTAGGTGGAATACCAACATGATAGCAGTTTATAGCATAGCTTTTGGAAGTTGTTTCTAATCAAATTAGTACGCAATTTAATTGTTCATAATAGTGCATATATAAACACTGCGGACTAAAAAAAGACAAAATATTATAGCAAACGTTTGCGCAAGTATGAAATCAATGACATCGTTTAAAGTATTACTTAATCTATAAATTAGTTTCTTCCTCTCAGTTCATTTCTCGTAATCTTTATTCTTCCCTTATCTACGTGCTGTTCTTTTTGTTTTGAATATTGATTTAATATACGTAACTCGGTGAACTAATTGTCTTGGTTAAACTACTTGAAAATATGTTAAGTGTTATAACGGTTTCTTTTGTTAATTATAACATGGATTATTCCTCTTTCTTTAACTGTCCTCATGAATTTGAATTGATCGTTAAAATCTTTCTCGTAATTACCGTGGCAAATCAGTACTTGTTTCTAGTTCGTTGATGTCATTTAGAGATTCTAGCGATCTTTCAGAACTTTTTAAATGTTGAAAAGGGGCCAATAAGAATACAGTTTCTTTTAGATGTTACGATGCTTGCGATTTAAATCGTAAACAGAAGACTGCTTAATTTCATTTGCCATTCAATTGTAAAACTGAAAAGTTTCTGTATTCTTAGTATTTTCTAGAATTTCTACATATTTTACTTACAGGAGATTTGCTAATTTCACGGTTTTTAATTAGCACCCTCTTCTAATCAATTTTCCTTTCGCAGATTTTCTAATACAAATTTAGTTTAAGTAATGAGATAAAAAATTCATTTAAGGAATTATTTACTGCATTTCTATTGTCCTTTACAAATTAAAATTCCAAATTAACAACATTAGCTCAGTAATTTCCTGATTTTAAAATCAACAAAGCATTTAAGCAATAAGAACACAATTTAAAGTCGCCTAGCAAGCCTCAGTTATAATTGTGTTTCTCCTGCTAACACTAGGCGTTTTAGAGAAAGCACAGCAACTCACCAGTGAGCTGCTGTTTTATCTTATTGAAAGTGGGAGATGAATTTTAGTCTGGCTGAGAAACCGAAACATATGTCTTAAGTCTGACTGAGAAATCAGGACACCAGGCTTATTATTGTAAGCAAATATACTTCAGATGAAAAAAAGTACTGTTTATCGCCAAAATTAATTTTTATGAAAATTAGACAATTATAAAGCAACAATGTTTTATATCATGAAGTAATTTACTTAATACCAGCTTTTCGACGTTTGCCTCACACAATACGGAATAACGTTTGTTACGTCTCAGGTAGTATTTCATTCTCTAAGATCCCACAATTATCTAACAGCATATCCTCGGAGAATGTTCTATGATTTTAGAGGTTCCTGAAAATATTCCAAGCATATTCCCATTTAGATTATTCTTCTGATCTACAGGACTTTGTCCAAAGCAATCTAGGCGTATTTCACGGGAATATTCTTCCACAATAAGAAAAAAACAAACATTTGTATATTCTTAAAAGTCCCACTAGCCCTTAAATAAAAGCGGGCTGTAACGAGTTTTGTACTGAAGCCCAAGCAAAATCTTTAGATATTGAATAGGTACCAAATTCGTTTTCTGATCATAAACTTCATTTCTAACTTTCTTCTTCTATATATATATATATATTGATTGCGATCGTGACGAAATTTGGTATGCAAAAACATTTTGATTGAAGACGCAAATGATCGAAGTTTCAAGGCAAATGAACAGGAATTGCGATCATAGCACGCATTTCTAGTGCGCAATTTGGAAAGTATAAAACCAGTAACAGAGGCGGAAAATTTAACTTTTTTTGTTGCGGCCATTGTAATTCCGTAAAGAAGCAACTAAATATACCATTAAAACGATATAGAAGACCTTACAGACAACTAAACGACTTCGAACGTGGTCTCACTGTAGGGCTGCGTGAAGCTGGGTGGTCATACCGAGTAATAGGCCACCACCTGCAGCGTACAGACACTGCTGTGCAAAGATTTTGGCAGCAAAGGTTGCTATAAGGAAATTGCCGACGAAATGGAGGCTCTGGAAGGCCAAGGAGCACAAATGAGAGGCAAGATAGGATGATCGTTCGCCAGGCCCGAACCGCCCCAACGGTATCATTGTCGAATATTCAACGCATTACAGTGACGTCTATACCTCCCGTGGTACAGTCCACCATCTCACGTCGCTTGTCTGAGGCGGGGTTACGTTCACAGAGACCTTTAAGACGTTTGCCTTTGACGCCACAACATCGGCGGAGTCTTCTGGAGTGGTGTGGCAGCCGATCATTATCGCTGTCATCACACTGGCATCGTATAGTGTTTAGCGATGAATCCCGCTTCACTCTTGAAGCAGATGACCACCGTATTCGTGTCTGGAGAGGAAGGGGTCAGTGGTCCCAATTAGCCTTTGTTTTACAAAGGCATGCAGCCATACCCCCTGGTTTGACGGTGTGGGGCGCTATTTCTTATGACAGCACGTCATCTTTAGTCATCCTCCGTACATCTTTAACAGCTCAACGATATGTTGATCCCATTCTGCGGCCGGTTGCATTACCCTTCATGGCACGTCATCCAGGGACCATTTTCCAACAAGATAATCCCAGGCCACATACCGCTAAATCTCTGGACTGTCTCCGTGCGGTTGATACTCTTCCTTGGCCAGCAAGCTCACCATACCTTTCACCAATCGATCATGTCTGGAACATGGTAGGCCGCCAGATTCGGGCACCACAAAATATCACAGATCTGGAGCGACAACTGAAGAATGCCTGGCAGAATGCGTCGCAGGATGATATTAGGAGCCTCTACCACTCCTTGCCTCGACGAATTCAAGCATGCATTGACGCAAGGGCGGTTCGAGCAACTACTAATTTGAACACTCAATGGATGATTGTGAGTCGTGAACAGTATGACCTTGATTTTTTATCATTTTATTATCTGTGTATGAGCTTTACACATATTTAGTTTCATCAAAAACTATCCCTTTCTTCATGGTGCTTCGATTTTTTTTGCAAAAGAGTGTATATACATAAACTACTTTTAGATTAATAATCTGGAAGTGGCATATTTCTACTGTATATAAAACTACTATATATAGAAGTTATAAGAATAAATATATAGCATAAGTATACACACACACACACATATATATATATATATATATATATGTACGATATACTTATATCTCTTCGGTACAAGTTTCTCAGAATAGTTCTGGCATATGAAAACTGGTGGGTATCTGGATATTTCACATATTCTAACGATATGGCCGTCATAATCCTAATGAACCGCCCAACTGGGGTAGACTTAGCTGCGCTGTCTGCCTTACGGGAGTGCCCGGGCGCGAATCCCGGAGAAGGCATGGATGTTTGTAAATCTATAGTATCTGTGCGGCATGGAGTCACTCTAAATATATTATTTGATCTTTTTTTATTTCGTCTTCATAAAGGAATAATCAGAGTCTTTTGCATTCTTGCGAAGAAAACAGCATGTGTTTCTACCATATTCTTTTGTAGTTTACTTTTAAGTTTAGAAAAATAGCCGTTAAGTTTTACAAACATTTACCTCAATTTTCATTTTGTAAAAATATTTCAGATTCAGGTGACCTAAATTAAGGTCAAAACTGGAACACCTAACATTCAGCCTCTAATAATCATAAGATTTTGAGCTCCGTACCTCTAGTATAAAATTCCACTTTAATTACATTTTTCTCTTTCTTAGCCAGTGTGTCGAACCTCGGACCTTTCGTATACGCACCGAGTGCACTGACCATTACACCACGAAGGCATGCTACGAAGACGGTGGAAATACCTTATATACTCCTCCTTTTAAAGGACGACTGGAAATTCAGGGACCCAGTCGCCAAATCCTGGTGCTGAAGAATCATCCTCCACCACCATTTTTAGTTCGGGCGCCATTGTATAGACCTTACATTTTTTTGAAAGCAGGAGATGTGAAAAATGAGCAACGCCCTCGCCGGGACTCGAACCTTGGGCCTCTCGAATGCGCGGAGAGTGTGCTGACCGTTACACCCCGAAGGCATGCTACGAAGGTGCGAGAAATACCTTATAAGTGCTGCAACTTAAGTTTTGATTTATATTTCAGTAATCAAATGTTAATTTTTGGAGTTTGTATTCATCACGCTGAAAAATGTTGAGAAGGCACGGAAGTAGATTGTCTGTTGCCTCACAAAAGGCAACGGTGGCTGCCTGTTATATGCCTCCTTAATACAATAACCACCGCTTCTAGCCTTAGTAGTGGTGAGAGCCTAAAAATGACTAGTGTCTGTCATTAAAAGTACAATGAGAACATAGGTTAGGTTATTTCAGTATAGCAAACACATAAGGACTATATGCCTAATATGCAATGAAAAGAACAAAAAAAGGAAACTTTATCTCAGTTTTTTTAGCATATTACAAGGTATTTTGTCCCTCTTTTCTGCGTGTCTTCGTGGTGCAACTGGATATCACTTTCGACTAGCAATCGTAACGCCCGGTGTTCGATATATTCCACGTCTACTCCATTGATATGACGTAATGACCCTATATCACGTTTTGTAAACTGTGATTTCTAGTATTTTGGGGCTGTTTTCAATATTTCTAGGATTTGCATGTTTTAAATATTTAGTATCATATTAAACACTGAACTTTTTTTTTGTATTAATTTGCCTACTGTAGCGTTTAATTTCCTCGTTGAAACTAGTGGCTCGTCTACAAGGGAATTTCACTTGTTTCTCATGAAAGGCACGAATATTTAATAACATCGTTATTTATTCACAAGGAAGAAAGTGACTCTTGAATCATAAGCACATTACAAAGTTATTTTAAATATTTAATTAAAAAGGCAAGTGGAACCCCGATATTTATACCGATACTATCTAAAATATCCTATAAAATTACTCAAGAATTCTCTTCAAACATCATCTACACATAAACATTTAATGTTTTCGAAGTATTCGATTATAGCTACATTTCCAAACTGCCATTCTATCTTAATTGCAGAAAATTGGCTCATTTTATATTATGCATGATAAAAATCACGAAACCAAATCTGTGGCAACGTAACTGGTGTCTCCAGAGAACTCAGAGCGAACTACTAATATTCAGCGGTCTTAACCGCTCTGCCACTGGTGTGATGCATGGGAATAAAATCAAATCCCAAATCACGAAGTCATCATTATTATCCCACACAATGTTTTCCCTTTTCGTACACACCAGTAACTGAGCGAATAAGATCAATGAACACTGGTAGTTTGACCTCAGTTCATATCCCAAATAATGATTTGGATTCATGGATGGTTTCGTGGTCTTCCCGTGTGAGACGAACCAGTTTTCTGTTGACATAACTCCATAAAAGCACTGGTGTTTTTAGTTATGTAGCCCTAGTGCGCATTTTCATACTCTAATATATCCAGATCAAACATTTTTGTATTTGCCATAGGCAGTTTTGTTTTACCATTCTGGTTTGTAACATTAATTTTTCTCTTGTACCACAAGAAACACACTTAGCTACTTTTTATTTATTTATTTATTTTTTTTGGAGAATGGATCGGTTATTCTGCAGCCGGGATCAATTCCAAACAGTTAACAGAAAACGTTGTTAAGAAACCGTAAAATCTGTTTGCCTTTTAGATGAGTTTTGGATGGAAAAGGGGTTTATAATCTTTTAAAAAGAGAATAACAGTATTTCTCCTCGTACCGAATGAAAATGCTTCGTAGAAATTTACGGAAATGTTGTTCGCATAGATGCTTAACATTTTAAATCTCATGTTCAATTATAAATGCATATGCATATTCCAAATTATGAATTTCTTTATTGTGATGAAAACTTAATGTATTTTACTCAGATTTTAGCTTAGAAAATTAGCGTCTTCTCAATTTCGAAAGCCTAAGTTTTGACGTTAACTTTTGATACCATAGGCAGACTAATTTTACTTGCAAAATAAAGGAGGCTATGAAACAGGACATAGGGAGGGAGATAAGGCTTCCTGCAATATCTTTAATTTACAACAAGCATAAGCAGCTTTATGATGCATTTCCTTTTGTTAATTTTCCTCCTACGCACTTTATTTGTGTATGTCTCTTCATGTAAGATAAAATTTTAATTTTAGTTTTGCTGATTTCAAACTCTTAACAAAATCTACTTTTATTGTAAATAAAAAAATCAAACGTTATCTCAGATCGGAAGTCTATAAATTAGTTGAAGTTGATGCTGAAGTGTCAATGTAATATTAGGACAACTCAATTCGAACTCGGGGTTTGACGGGAAAAATAATTTAAAAATCCCATGTATAATTTATATTTAAGCATTTTCGACGATAGCATAAAAGTTGAAACATTAAAAAGAACACCTAAGATTTGATGTCTCTTATAAGACAGATATAAAAAAAAATTTGATTGAAATTTACCAGCCGCTCACCAGTTTATCTAAAATCCTGCAAAACCCTCACATTCGTCATCTGAGGCAAACAGCTTCTCAAGTACATTCTCACCTTCATTGTGGAGAAATTCGTCATGTGGGCGCAATTCTGTATCTAATGAGTAGATTTCCACTTCGTCCGGTTATACAACAATAAATCGTCCTCAGTGTCATCCATAGCTTCAGAAATCCCGCACTTTTTGAAGGATTTGATCAAAAGTTATAAGGAAATTTCACTTTCCTTTTCCCCATTTGATCCGAAATCAGACAATACTTCAAGTTATACAACCCACATAGCTCCGCCTTTCCCTCATGACCTTTTGCTACTCATCTCCAGTTATTCCATTGTTCACGTATGTAAGTTTCGAACGGAAAATTCGGACAGACATCTGAAGGTTGTAGGATCGAAGTTAAATCACATGGTATAAAAGCAATCTTAGTATGCTTCCATGCTCAGCGTTCTCAGTTACGTGACTATGAAACATATTCCACACCAACAAACTGTATTGATTACTTAGAGCATATGGTCACCTTTGCTACACGTTTTCCGTCCGCAGGTTTACACAATTCTCGTCCATTCACGACTTTTCATGAAAAGTACGAAAATGCCTGACGGGAATTTTATTTTAGAACTAGTTTTCTCTTGAAAAATCACGATGGATTTTTAACTTTGCTCTATCCGCCATGCGTGTTAATACAACTGTAAACTTGGTCACTTCATAGCCTATACTTTCGACTTGAACAGATTTTACGTCTTTAGTTTCCACAATTCTATTCTTTATACAAGTTCATCGATGATTCATCCATGTTTCCGATATTAGATAATGGAAAGTCGCATGTTTGCTCTTGCCAATAACAAACTTGTAAAAACTCGTGACATTATGGTCAAGACCTTATGGTAATTCTGCGCACATTTTTTCCGTCGATTCAGATTTTTTCTGCTCATAAAATGACTGCACCAATTTAAAGTTGCTTCAAATTCTTTACCCTCTTCTGGATTGGTCCGTACCCACTTCAGTGCATAAGCCCTTATTGTATTTTCCGTAGTAACATAAAAATTCTCCTTTTGTTCTTGTACCCACTTTGCAAGTTTGTTTCCTAAATCTGGTCAGTTCCTGTTCTCATAGAACATTTTCTCATTTGCATTTTTTAATAGTTTCTTCATTATCCCTTACCGTGTCTGTTACATCGAAACCCTTTGCTGTAGCACAGGTGTTCGGTTATTTAGACTGTTTCATGACTTTTCATTGGTTCCATGATTAAACCCACACTTTACAAATTTTTCGCTGGTTATACTTATAGTACAAACTGTTTGAATACACAAAATAACCTACAACGAAACTTGTTAGATGCATATGAGTTCGCGATTTGGTCCCTTCGCACGATATTATTCGAGTATACTCGGAAAGTTAAAATATGAATAATTAATATGCATTCTCATAATTTAAAAACAAGTCTTAAAAGAATTTCTAAAAACATATTTTTTGAGTTCATTCTAGTTTCAATTTGCATAACACTTCGCTCTAAAATTTAATAATTTCATTAAATTTCCCTTATTTTAAATTCATAATAATAAATTTTTCTGTGATAATTTAATTTCTTTTTTTCATATCGTTTTTTAAAAATTAAGCGTTTGTTTTATATGATGTATATAACTATGCTATGCATGAAAAAGCAGAAAAAATTCATTAGTTGTGTTTTATGTCTCACATAAATGCATAAAAAATTGAAAAAAAAACTGCAAGGGTATTAGTTAGAAAATTCTCATCTCGAATTTATGCTGCGCATGACTAATGTTTCATATAATGAGTAATAATAATGACAAAATTTTTCGTTCACTGGAAAGCAAGCCAGAATTGAATTATCAGAGTTCAGCGATTTTAAACCTCGGCGGCAGATGAGCAGTTCTAAAGTATAATTTTTAATAATCTTTCTAATTAATTAATTATTTAATATTTCGTTTTCAAAAGTTTTTAATGCGTAGGAAGGAAACAAATTGAGACAGAACTATAGATTCCTTTTTGTTTCTAATCTTTTCTAAATTTTGATTTTACGTGATTAGTAAACCATTAATTGGATGAAATAAAATTGTTGAGTATAGGTCTTCGAATTAAATGATATAATGTCTGATTTCCCTAAAATTCGATATCTCAGAGGAATCATAATTTTTCATTTTCGATGCTTGTTAAATTAACGTGAAACTTACAAAATAAGGATGAGATGTATGTAACCTAAAAAAATAATAAACAATCTGAAAATTACATTAGTGTTTTCTCTGTCCTATCATAATTATGTAATTAAAGGAAAAGAATCTAATTAAAAATTGAGAAATTCTTGATTGGGTTGACTGTCGAAAAGGTTAAGGACCGTCATCTTAAATCCATTTATGCTTCGCTTTCAAGACCATCTATACCACCTTCTTTTGTTCATTAGGAACTGCTTCAAATTAACCTTTGTTTCTGAAATTAAACTTCTCATCTTTAGAGAAACTTAGCAGAAATATTGCATAGACATAATAAATGCAGCAAATACTGAGATAAAGTATGGACTATCTGATAGTCATAGGACTTTAATTACCATCCAAGAAGTTGTAATAGTATGCATAGCATAAGTCTCAAACAAACCGTATGACATTCGATTTCACACAAAAACAATTAGTAGTGAGTACAGAAAATTGATAAACAGTATTTCAAATATATTTCTTTACTTGCGAACGTTGCTAATGACTTAAAATGTTGAACTGAAAAATTACCTGTGTAATTGAGTTAAAGTTAACTTTAATAATCTTTCTTGCTTTAACTTTTATTCCCTAATCATCCATAGTTAGTGAAAAAATCTGAATATTGTAAAGTCGAAAATGGATTTTCGCTGAGCTCTGTGTTTGAAACACACCTTAAATCATTCCCGCCTTTTTTCACCAAACAGCACATTTGCCCTGAAGATAATAAACCTGACATTTAGACTGTCATTAAATAATTATAAAATAATATAATTTTCCGTTTTTAAATTATACATGTTTTGTGATTTCCTTTTCGAGGAATGTCAAAGATATCAAAAGTGACTTTTCATCATAACAATAAATAGAGTATAATATATTTATACTCTATTTATTGTTATATATTTATTCCTATTTGCCTATACAAATAGGAATGAAATAAATGAGCCATTTTGTAAAATAAATAAACAAATACTCTTCTACTAAACTGCAGCTTATACTATTACTAACACTACTACTAGTAATAATAATTAAAACGGTTCCATAAAATCACACCATTCTGTAAATTGGTACTTAAAATATGGAACAACATCTTTTATGAATTAAAAAATCGTACAGATATTTTTAATTATAAAGAGGCTATATTTTAAATTAAGTACATTCTATAAAAATAAGGATTTAATTTGCGGATATGTGAGGTTATTCACATCGGTAGTGAATAATATCTGGTTGTAACGAAAGTTTTCCGCCAAAAAACGTTATTAATGAAGTTAAAAAAAACATGAAAGCATTACCTTTAGTGCGGGTAGTAATCACCGCCCAAATCTGTAACTTTCTGCCAATGTTTTAGTAGTTTTTCAAAAACTTCGACCCAGAAACTTGGTTCGAGTCCAAAAACAGATCTTACTGTCGAGGGTTTTACCTTTTTCCAAATATTCTTTGCTGATAATACCACGGCAATCCCAGATACAAAGCACGACCTTTTTGTTAGTCAAAATGTGATTTGCGATGCTACCGACGGGCTTACCAATACCCTTTTCGGCCCGTGTTGTTGAAGTCAATCCGCTTTTCATCATGATGATGATCCGGTCCAAAATACTGTCCCTGCAGTGATATTCGAGTAGATTAGTGCAAGCCCGAACACGTGTGTTCTTTATTACTTGAGTCAGCTTATGCGGCACCCAGCGATTGAACTTGTACGTCAAGTCTATGAGACGCATAGTGCGACTAATGGACAAGGCACTAATGTCTAATTCCTTAGCAAGCTCTTGAGTGGTTGCATACTGATCTTCCTCCACAAGTTCTTGTAGGCGGGTCTCATCAACACCATTAGCCGGCCAGAGAGCTCTGCTTCTTGAATATCACAGTCCTTGTTTTGAACTTTGTTTGTACCAAACCTTCACACTGTCATATGATACAGCATTAGTATCTAAAGCTGTTCGCATGATTTGGTGACATTCTATGTTTTGCAACAGAACTAGAAGTAAAATGATGGTTCTAAGCTGGTAGCATGATACTGTCATTTCGGACATCTTCTACTTAGTGATAGAGATATATTTTTACAAATTGCACTACACAGTGTTCTAGAGGAAATTTCGTTCTTTCAAATGCCAAAAATCATTTTGACAAAATTTGACTAAACAGGACAACGCGAACTATCTGCGCAGACGATATTTGCGGTGGCGAGAAACTTTCGTTAAAACACAGTAACTCAGTTAAGCAATACAATTATAGTTTAAAAAAAAGTTGAAGATCTTAAGACACTGTTGTTGTTGTTGTCGTGTCCATGGATTAGCAGGGAGAAAACGATATAATTTAAAACACGGTTTTAGGATCAGACCTTAACAAAGGTCGGGACGTCTGCGGCCGCTAGCTCAGGTGACTCAGGTCCATACAGAATTTCTTCAGTGGGTCAATACGTTTGACCATTCCAAGTTTTAATATATTTGAGGCGAGAGCCGGGTACTCAAAGATATGTACTGGTGTCTGTGTGTGTGCTGGGCCTCGGGACAGATTTGGCAGTAATGAATTTTCATGCTCCTATAGTGATTTGTTCTTAATTTAGCTATTACATTTTTACATTTCTAGCTATTACTATTTACATTTCTAGGGCAGTCTAAGTCTACGACAGACGGCTTCTTAAAAGTAATGAGTCAGAAACCTACATTTGGCTATTACATTTGTATCAGTGAGTGTGACGGAGTTATTAGACTGTTCAAGGCAGTTCTTTAGCCAAAGAATAAGGACACTCATTTTCCTCAATGTTGACATGTGCAGGAATCCATTGCAGCACACTAGATTTTTCCCTCCTGTGCAACGCTCTAGTAGGAAATAAATAGCGGAGGTGATGCTAGTCTCTCCGTTTCTGATAGCTTCCAAGGCCGATTTGGAATCTAAAAAGGCAACCAAACCCTCCGTGCAGTCCATAGTTTGCAAGTCAACTAGGTAAAAAGCGGGAAGCCTCTCTAAGCACTATATGTTCACTGGTGAAGTTAGAAGCAACCATACTTGTATTAATTTCTTGGAAATGTATATTACCATCCGGAAGAAAAAAGAGAATGCCAGCACCTCTTCTACTGAGGGATTTGCATGAGGAACTGTTAGTGTAGGCGACTCCTAGATTCCCCTGCGAGAGCTTTTATGGTATCAAGGACGTTTTGTTTAAGCGCTTCAGGGTCTTCTTTTTTAAAGCTGGGTTGGGTCTTAAGACATTGGAAACACTCTATAAACAGGCTTTTTGCTAGTCTGCGTGGAAACTAAATTTTAGACCCTATGTCTTATACAATGGAAACGTTTATAAGTTCACGAGAACGTTAAACATGGTATGGTAGAGTAACGTAACTTATGCAAACGTTCTAAATTATAAAAATCTGCTAAACAAGTTTCATAGATGAATAAGTAAAATAAAATGTAAATTTAGATATTTTTTTCCTGTTCTAATTTGGGGAACACTGGAAAGTAAATGATTACAAATCATAAGAAATTACAGAAATCTAATTCTTCAATGATGTTGTTACTTGCCCTGCTGATCCAAACATTGTCTAGATCAGGTTCATTAATTTATTGCAGCCAAGATTAATAAAATGTGTGTCATTGGCCATGATCTTAGGCACCATATATACAATTTCAATCTTGCCTAGATGCGTCGAAATTTTGATTGAGAATATGCAGCGGGAATGAATCCATCCTCGAATTTTTCTCGTCTTTCGTATTTTTGAATTCTAATAAAAAAGATACAAAATTTATTAACTGAATCTGAAAAATATAATTATATTGACATTCAATAGAAGATTAAAAAAAACGCGATTCGCGATCTTAGTTAATTCTTGAAATAATCTTGTTTCTCTGCTTCGTTTTAGTTTAGGAAGTATATACACTTACGTTTGTGAAAATTGCAACACCAAGAAGGAATCGTCATAATTGAATGCAATTTAATACACAGTTGAGTGGTAGTGGTACAAATAAATGATTAAATGTTCAAAGCAAACAAACAAGAACAAGAGATCAGAATCAGTATTTTGTGTGGCCACCACGCGCCGCAATAAGTGCTGCTACACGACGTGGCATGGAGTCAAACAAAGTTTGAATGTCTGACTGAGGAAGAGCATTCCATATCGTTTGTACGCGTACCCAAAGTTCGTCTGCAGACGCAACAGGACGAGGATCACGAGCAAGACGCCGACCAATGACATCCCACACATGTTCAATTGGCGACATATCCGGGGAACACGCAGGCCAAGGAAGAAGCTGTACCTGCTGCGCTGCAAAGAAGGATTTAACAATCCGAGCAGTATGAGGGCGGGCATTGTCCTGTTGAAATACAGCGCCTGGCAAGCTTTGAAGGAAGGGAACAGCTTCGGGCTGTAGAACTTCACGGATATACCGGTTGCTGTTCAGATTGCCCACAATTCGTAGCAATTGAGATCGTCTATGATATGCTATGGCGCCCCAGACCATAACTCCGGGTGTTCGTCCACTGTGGCGTTCGATAATGCACTCCGGAAGGTGGCGTTCACCGGCATAGCGTCTGACACGAATGCGGCCATCATGGTACCACAAATTAAAGCGGGATTCGTCAGAAAACACGACATGCTGCCAATCAGCACGCCAGTCTCTATGCTGATTGGCCCATTGTAGCCGCAGGCGGCGATGGTCGTGCGTTAGGGGGATCCTGTATAAAGGAGTCCGTGCGCGCAGTCCACACTGCAGCAGACGTCTACGAATTGATGAAGCACACAATGAAACACCTGTAGCTATTGACCACAGTGCTGCCAATTGTCTAGAGGAAGCTGTACGGTCCGTCCGCGCCATGCGGACCAGGTGTCTATCATCGCGAGCTGACGTCACATTTCGGGGTCCACTCCCGGATTTCCGAGTTGTCCGACACTCGTCCGTCCACTGCTTCCAAACGCGCATCACTGTGCTGCTGTTACGCTGCACACGAGAGGCTACTGCACGATACGACAATCCAGCTTCACGAAGGCCGATGATTCTCCCTCGTTCAAACTCTGTAAGTTGTTCAAATCTCGCTCTCTTTCGTCGACGAGGCATAAGTACAGATTGAGTTAACGTTTACCACTAGCAGATAAGCACCGATAACCATACACGCCTCGCTACAGCCGTCTATTTATTCGGATCCATCAGCCGTTCAGAGGGCGCTGCTCAGCATACGCATGCGCTACGGATTTGCAATTCTAATCATTTGCATATCATGCACTACTTTGCATTTCCTGAAAATTTCAGCTCACTCGCGTAAGTCCTTCATGGTGTTGCAATTTTCACAAACGTGAGTGTAGAAGTATGTTAAAAGTTAGAAGAGTTGCTCGAACATTTTTTGTTAAATTATATTGTGAAATGTATGCTAAATCTTCAAAAGTTTTAATCATGTACCTTCACTAAATTTCATTCATGTTTTCTTAATAAATGTAAATATATATTTTAAAACTATATTCTTAAATTTCTTCCTCATTAAATGCAGATTTGAAATTTTGCTTTAATTCAGCATTTTAACAGCAGCCAGCTTTTACCTTTTTATATGGATTCTTATATGAAGGATTTCAGAGAAATCGAGACTCAAAAAATTCGAGAACATTTTAGATTCGGATTTCAGTAACTTTAAAGTTAGGTTACTTAAATATGTACATAACGGCATATTTGAATATGCACATAAGGGCACAAAAGCACATAAGGTCTGCTGAGAGGAATGATGTCTTTGCAAATGGCTTTCCAGGAAAAACTGGCTGATATTCATTTTACGCTGATTGAAAACCACGCAAACCAACCATATAGCCAGATCATTCATCTGAAATCGAACTCGGGCGGAACTTTCAGTTGTGAGCGATTTTACCCACTCCTACTGATAGTTCTTATCCTAGGAGTCAGTGGCCCCTGGTCGGGTAAAAAATATTTAAATCCCACTTCTATGAAATAATTTTAATTACGTAAATTACTGAAAATCTAGAATAACTCTCACTAATACAATTCAACTATATAATTTGTAGAATCATCAGGAGTTTTTTTGGAAGCAGGAGAGATGAAAAATTAGCAATGCCCTCACCGGGGCTCAAACCGCAGACCTCTCGAATACGCGTTGAGTATGCTGACAACTACACCACGAAGGCATGCTAAGAAGACCGGAGAAATACCTTATATACTTCCCCTTTTAAAGGGCAACTGGGGATTAGGGGACCCAATCGCCAAATCCTACTCGTGGAAAATCATCATCCACCTGCTTTATAGTTTGGGTGCCACTGTAGAGACATTAGGATTTTTTTGGAAGCAGGAGAAATGAAAAATTAGTAATGCCCTCTCCGGGGCTTGAACCACGGACCTGTCAAGTGTGCTGACCACTACACCACAAAGGCATGCCAAGAAGACGGGAAAAATACTTTATAAATTGAAAGTCTTAAAATCTTATTAGAATTTTAATAATTTAATTTGTTGTTGGATTTGTTGTAACTTCTAAGCGTTATAGAAAGTTCTATGTTCATACCTAAATAAATATGTTATCTTTTGGTATTTTTATAACGTTCCTTTGCTTTAAAAGTATTTAAAATTATAATGGAATCACAGATTCATCATAACATAAAAAATAAAACTTTATTTGCCACGTTTACGACAAGTCTGCGCAACACATAAAATTTTAAATAATAAATTTAAGCAAATGAATGTTAGAAAAATACGAATAATAAGATGTTTATTAAATTAACCGACATAAAAATATACACATAATCAAGAATACAACGGAAGGAAGTCTTATGAAAAGATAATAGGTATGACTACTTTTGCTAAATAAAAAGGATCTTTATTAAAATTTTTGACATAGCAGTTTTGAATTTATTTCAAATTTCTTTACGAATTCGTAAACATCCTCTCTCTTAGGAAGAAGATTAGAAAGGTTTTTAACAAGTATTTAGAGTTTTAATAAAACTTTAAAATAAATTTCTACAACTTAAAAATATTTCATAAAATGTTATGTTTTCGAGTAACTATATGGCATTCTTAATTTGACGTCAACAGTTTTATTACAAGACTAAGGTAATAAATAATTTTAAGCAACGCACATATAATTTTAGTGCAATCAATAATGGAGATGTGCAATTACGTAATAGCATCTTCTGAGTCGTAAAACGCATACAGGCTCATCATTCTATACAGATCCTCATTAAATTACTTTCAGAGTTACTGGAATAATGCCAGGGGAAACAGCGCGCGCATGCTGTGGCCATTACTAATTCTAAAGTGTTGGTACCGAGCCATTAAATTCTATGATTGCTATACTTACTTGGATTTATAAAAAGTTCTGTGTGCTTTATTCCCGCTTACCGCTGTGAGAAATTTTAACAATGTATAATAACTATAAATAAAGTTTTTTTTTCCTGTACATTCGGTTTGTTTCAATAAATATTTTGCACATATTTCCAATGAATTTTAAATCAAGAGAATCTAAAGTTTACAAAATTTCTAACAGCCATTCGGTTGTTAATTACGTTATTTCTTTTTTCCGTTACGTTGTTTTCATTTTCGTTTACATAGTGAGCCTTCGTCTGTATTTATTTATTTTTCCTTACATTATTCTAATCTGAATACGAATTGTTGAAACATTTAGAACTGATATTCGATATCTCTTTTTAGTATATTTAGAGCAAATTCCATTTTTTTCTGTTTTTAATATGGGGGCTAATTACAAATATTTGCGTTTATTTATTTCAAAGATGAAAATTCTCCAGTCAGTCTGCAGCTGTTGCCAAAGAGATTTAATGTAATAATAGATTTAATGTGTAATTTATGCAATGTAATTTCTTGATTTCCGTAAATTTTAAGCATTCTGCAGTTGGTTACGAAAATAAAGATAACAATCTAGAAAAACGGTAATAATTAACTAAGTAATTTTTCATACTGTTACGTAGTTAATCTGTTTTATCTTATATAGTGTGATGCTATCCCAAGCTTCTTTTCCGATCACAGACAATCTAAAAGCAGATTATTATGATGAAGTATTTTTAGATGAATTTTAATATTATTACATTGGATATAAATTTACATTTGTTTCGATAACAACAGCTGAAAAATTCGTCAATGTAGTTGAGGTCATTAAATATATTACAGATGTTGCAACACAATTATCCAATACATTTCATTCTTCATATTTAGTACCGAATAAAAAAGTATTATCTTCTCTGAAAAGTGCTATTAAACTAGGAATAAATGATAATTCTGTACCGCAGTACGTAAAATAGAAAGTTAAATATATTTTATTAATTGTAATTTTTTTGCAATTGATTAATGAGAATTACCAAATAATTGGATTGTAAATTACAGTTGAATCCTCGTTTATGTTCATTTCTGAAGGCCGTTTTTCATCCCCCTTGTTCGCAAATCGAAACCTTTTTTCTCCTAAAAATTAATGTAAATGAATCAATTCCTTTTGGACAGCATTCCATTGCCTATTTAAATTTCATAACCGTACTTCGGACATAAGTTCACAATGCAAAACCAAAGGTTGATTGGTTTAGGAATGGAATGACTTCGTGGATGACTTTCTAAGGGAAAATGTCTCGTATATGCTTTGCACCTGGAGAAATCCACGAAATCGCCCATGTAGCCAGCACGTTCACCAGGATTCGAACCTCAGACTGAACAAACAGTGTTCAGCGACTTTGGACAGCTCGACCGCGGGTGGGCTGCAAAGCTGAAGCATCTCTGCGGTATACAATATAACCGTCACAATGGAGGCTTTTACATCATGAAGCTTTTAAGATATTCGAATATACTACTCTTGTAACAACGAAAGAACTTATTTATTTTAAATAAGGAATTACTCCTTGTTTTTTAAAGCTAATTGTAGCTCTTTTGGGAACTAGTAATTAAAGTTTTGTTTGCCACAGATAAATTTACTATTTAGTACTGTTTTTAAGATAAGTTTCAGGTTTTCAAGACAGGCTCTCCACTTGCGCTCACAGTTTAAAAATATTTGTTAAATATTTTAATTCTACATTTAATATATAGTTTTCGCACCATCTGAAAACTCTTGTGCACTAAAATTCTAACAATTCGGTTCTTAAGTTCTCATTTTATTTTGCGTTGAATTAAGAAAAGCATTTCAATGAAAAAAATCTCTAATATTTCCATGCATATTTTTTTAATTAAAATGTTCATTAGATTTTAGTTTATAAGAAGGTAATACACATATATAAATGTCTACCAAATTTCAAGTATTAATATTTTTAAATTATCATGCACTCAATAGGGAAAAATCATGTTTCGAGAAAATAAAATTTTATATAGATATTTCAAAATGTTTTTCTTTTTATGAATCTGATATAGTACGTATTTTCTGAATGATATAATAATGACATATAATTTCCAATATGTGGTGTAAACTACATTCACTGACTTGTAACACGACGACTGAAAATGATTCCAAACTACTACACAATCAATGCTACCACTAAAATTTTACTTTCAAATAAGAATCTATTTATAGGAAACTGTTTAGACTAAAATTTACGGCAATAAATTAAAATATATCATCATATAAATTACGTAGCGTATTCGGAAACTAAGTACAGCTTCATTCTAGCGCCGTCGCAGCGCTTTGGTAGGCGTCCCGCGCATGCGCACTAGTCTTTCTTGTTCATTGACTTTCAATTGTCGCCATTTTGGTTGCTCTATGTTGTGTTTTCAGTTTGCTGTGCACATTCAAAATCTTTAAGACAATTAGTTCTCCCGCTGACTGTGAGATTCGTGCAGTGATTAAATTTTTGAACGCGAGGAATGTTAAACCGGCGGAAATTTATCTTCAAGTGACAGAAGTTTACAGTGAATACGCGATAAGTGATGGAATGGTGAGAAAGTGGGTAAGAATGTTTAATGCAAGTCGAACAAATGTCCACGCCGAGGCTCGGAGTGGTCGGCCTTCTGTTGTAACCGATGATTTGGTAAGGAAAGTTGATGAAGCAATTCATGAGAACAGACGCTTCACAATGACAACTCTTTCAGAGCCATTTCCACAAATTTCACGTACTGTCTTGTTCGAAAGTGTGTCTGACCGCTTGAATTATCGCAAACTGTATTCCCGATGGGTTCCAAAAATGCTCACTGATGTTCACAAAACAAAGCGACTTGGTAGTGCCTTGACATTTCTCAAACGGTACAGTGATGAGGGAGAAAACGTTTTAAACCAAATTGTGACAGGTGATGAAATTTGGGTGTGTCATTTCACACCAGAATCGAAACAACAATCGATGGAGTGGAGACACACGCATTCTTCGAAAAAACAAAAGGTCAAAGTGACAATGTCATCACAAAAAATCATGTGCACTGTCTTCTGGAATAGGAAAGGCGTTTTGCTTACTGAATTTCTTCCCAGAGGTGAAACCATTAATGCGGCACGATATTGTGAGACTTTAACAAAACTAAGGTGTGCCATTCAAAACAAACGAAGAGGAATGCTCAGTAAAGGAAGTGTGTTGCTCCATGACAATGCTCGGCCTCATACTGCTGGTGTCACTCAATCGTTAATTCGACAGTTTCATTGGGAGCAGTTCGATCACCCACCGTACAGCCCGGACTTGGCGCCGTCCGACTATCACTTGTTCCTGCACATGAAGCGCGAACTTGGTGGCAAGCACTTTGGATCTCACAATGACAGGAAAAATGCTGTGGAGTCGTGGTTATCGAAACTGGCGGGAAGTTTCTTTGACTATGGTATACAAAAACTGGTCACCCGCTATGACAAGTGTTTGACAATTGGCGGAAACTATGTTGCAAAATAGTTTAAGACATGTATTTTCATGTAAAAATAAAATTGGATTCGAAAAAATTGTTTTACTATTTTTTTTTCAAAACGGTACTTATTTTCTGAATACGCCTGGTATGTAATGTTGCTGTCAAAGTGCATCTTTAGTATTTTAAATGCTACGAGTACGAATATGAAAAGCCATATTTTAAGAAAACTGAATTTAATGTAGGTAAAAAGAAAAGTTCTAATAAACGAAGTGCATGAACTACTTAGCTTCTAAATTATGTAGTAATAATTGGCACTCTTAATCCAAAATAAGCTTAATTCACTATAGTACAGTACTATGACAGAAAGTGATAAGTTCACATTCAAAGGCATTTTGGGGCAAATAATACAATTATATGTAACTATTTCAGTTGAATAATTCGGTGCGTTTAAGTATCATATGTATTATATAATTTAGCATTGTGAACATGAAAATTTTTGAAGGCAAAGACAAAATAATTCAGAAACTTCACGTAACCTTTACATATTTTAGAAGACAATGAAATTTCAATCGTTTGAAATAATAAATTCAAATCAACCTGTTCTTAAATATAAAATTAAGTTTCCAAATATCGTCATATGTTAGTAGCAAGATGTCGTCACTATTTAATTTTCTGAAGGATGAACTACAATATCATTTTGGTACTTGTGTATTAAACGCAACCATTTTGTCACAATTTGGGAATTTTTTACAGATGAAAAGGTAAATTACTCATCGGGTGCAAGTTGGTGGTTTTCGCGCTTTTTTAAAGAAAGACTCTGAAAGCACTGATATTTATCGTAAGTCGGTAAACAGTATAAATATACAAAAAGGCAGTTCAAATTACATCGTAAGTCAGTAAACAGTATCAATATATAAAAAGGTAGTTCAAATTACAAATTTGAATTATTAAATAAGGATTACGCAGTACATTAAAAATAAAACACTTACATTTTTCTGTAATTTTTTTGCGCAATTCTTCTCCCGAAGTACACAGCGATCTGTTTCCTCTTAGAAAAGTCTAGAGAATTGCGAAGACTCGGCTTCGTACAATCCTCAATAGTAGCGGCTATCGAGGAAACGCATTTCCTGGTTGTTTCCTTTAGAAAAGTTTCAGCAAACTTCTATATTCTTTTGGAAATTTTACCGCCAGTTTCTTCCATTACTGTCAAATTCCAGAACCTCATAATTTAAAACTAAGGCAAAAAATATCGGGATTTGTTTATAAAAACCGTTGGAATTTGGAATACAGCAAAAACGAACGGATGCGAAAATGGCGGCTAGGCTTGATTGAAGGTGTGCCGGAAGAATGGTTATGCGGATGGTTGCTAGAGTTTGGCACATTCTGAAAATCTGGCGATTACTTTTAAGGTGGTTGCATTTCTTATTTGGAAAAACACTAAATCGATCTCCATTCAGCTTACGTTTCTTTTGACAATACTAAATAAGCATTTTTTACACCGTTTCCAGAGTTTTTCACAGTTATCGAGAACACATCACACAAAAACTAAAGAATAATTTTAATATCAGAATAAAATCATCTTGCAAAAATATCACCAGTATCATACACATCGAAAAAAAAAACTTGTTAACAAGCATGCTTCAGAGCTACGAAATTAAAGCAGAAGTAAGATTCCAACTTAGAAAAACAACCAACAACAACAACAAAAAAAAAAAAAGAAACGCGTTAAGATGTATGGAATAGTTTACAAAAAATTCAGCATTAATAGCAGTTGAAACCTAAACATGAAATACTTTGACAGATGATACAGTGAGACCTTTATGAGAACTAAGTTTTCTCACCGATTATTTAATCCTAAGTTGAATCCTCATTGCACAGCTACACGCGGGAATAAATTCTCGCAGAACTGGTTTTTCTCCCTCTTTCTGACAACGATGCTAGGCTGGAGAGTGGGGTTTCGGCCCTCGCTCTTCCCATAAATGAGTTCGAGAAGGAACGAGGAGGTGATGCTTAATGAAAAAGCACGAAGTGAGAAGAGGAGAAAGGGATCAGGTCTGCATGTTCTAAAATGTTTTCTGAGTGATAATCTAAAACATGTGCGTGTTATATCGTGGATTTATAATTCTGAAATTTTCATGTATATCCTCTTCATGATTGAAGCACATGATACGCACATTGTGAAATGTATGATGTAGCTGAAAAGGCCAAATGCTCAAGCTTAAAATATGAAGTGAATTCCAGTCCACAAATCTCTTTTGCCAAAAATAAGTGAGACAACGTGAGCAGCCTGACTGCACCAGTGCGAGTGAAAATATATTAATATTTGCAAAGAGCGATAGACTGCGATGTGGACAGGCCGAAAGTAATTGATTGCATGTGTAGACTGTGTTTGTTACGATAATGTTCTCATATTTCATATTTAACCGAGAATAAGATGATATTCATTCATGAATGATATAATAAATTAATGTGATGCAATTACGAGTGTATTTATTGAATAGGTACTATGCGCCATAGGGTAAGTGAAATGTTTTATGTATTTCTCTTTCTACCGTTATTAATACAATGTAGTAAATTCTAATGTGGCAAGCAATTATTGGGTACATGTGACCCTCTTTTTGACGCCTAGAATATACCTAGTTTAGTATCAATTACACATCACCATTTTATGGTGCCACACCTTCACAAGTTTTAAATCTCCAAAATTGCGCTTGACTAACTATTTATATTTGATCAGAGAATAAAAACTATTCCACCTACGTCGATGAAAATAGTTGCAAAAGAAACATAAAAAAATAGTTTTTAAATGAGACAAAATTTAGAAACTCCTTCCTCCTTTTTTATTTTATTTATTTTTAATTCATAAATTATGAATGTAACGCACTAGGAACATTAAATAAAGTGACGATCGAGGTATCCTGCAAATTGGAATACATTATTATAATATAATGTAAGCTACATTATACGCTAGTGTATACGCTCTCTACCACCTATGAAAGAAAAGGATTCTGATGTTTGAATTTAAACTTAAGAGACAAATGAGAAAAGGTAAAAAACAGTCCTTGAAAGTCTGCATACTAGTTCAACAAATAAACTAACAGTTAAATGAGCAGTTAACAGCAAACTAACAGTTTTCAAACATTTGCTGCAACACTAGTCGTATGTTCTGAAGTCATAATTGTGGTATATAATAACTACAAAGTGTAAGAAGACTATGATAGCACACCGTTAATCAGAAGAGAATGAATGCTAGAAGAAAAGGGTAGTAAAATATTAAAGTAGTTGGGGTATTTGAAATCCCTGATAATTTCAATCCGTGTCATCCCTGATAGATTAACTTCCTTATTATTAGGAAATTATTCCTTATTATTAGGTTTATTATCATGTTAATGCTGGAGCTCAGTATTTGATGAGTTTTCTGCAGTTTGAAAATATGCAGAAGCTTCTGAAAACAACGTGTCTATTCCGTATATTTAGCTACATAGACCCAAAAAGAATATGCAGATAAACTGAAAGACAATATTTGGTCTTTTCTAGTCTCTGTTATTTCTGTTTTACTATGCTTGCATGCTCTGCCACTCTGAGTAACAAATTAACGAAACCTCTGATAATGAATCATCAGACGCGGATGTTGTGTCTCTAGAGAAGAAGAACACAACAAGTTCAAATTCAACAATTTTGCCTCTACCTACTATCCGACCAAGATTGAGTTATGAATTTTTTTAACCGAACAACTCATGAACCTTGATGCTCGTGAATCTAAGATAGATTATGTATTTTAGAAAATGTAACTTAAACATAACAAAAACAAAATAATCAGTAAACCTTTAAGAAAAACCTTAGTGTTTATTTGTCAAAACAATTCAAATTATGAGAAATCAATAACAATTAAATAATAAAAAAAATCATTCATCTCTCCGGAGAGCAAAAATAATCTAAGAAAGTTTTAACATTAACAACGAAACATTTTTGTTTTAACAATTCAGTAATTGCAAAAGAAAAAATAAACACCATCAAACTTTAAGTAACTATCTATTAATCTATTAATCCAACATAACTATTTCATTTCTTAACAAATTAAGCCTTTTAAAACAAAGCTAAATATATTTTCTTTTTTTTAGCAACGATATTCTTTCAAATATATTTTCTTTTTTTAGCAACGATATTCTTTCATCTTATTATTGCACGGAAAATAAAAGATTTCTATTACTCTAACAAATTTAAATTTTATATCTTATTGCACAGAAAATAAAACGAATTAGTATTCCTAACAACTTAAAATTACCCTCTTATTTTTTCACAGGGAATAAAAGAATACTAGCAATCAGGATAAAATCCTTAAATTTAGATATCTTATTTTAGCTCATCGAATCAAGTTTTTCTAAAGTTTAGAATTCAATTAACAGAGTACCACAGAACCACTCTCTTGAGAAGATTTGTAATATTAACATAGGAGCAAAAATTCTATTTCAATTTTACAGTTTACTTTAACTCAGCATGTACAGCATACTCACCAAATGAAACAAACTTTCAAGTTTTCTCAGCAACTCAAATCTTTAAACAAAATCATTCTAACATGGAGCCAACAACATTTACAATTTTAAAGTAGGGAGAAACCTAACAATTAATTCTAGCAAGTTGTTACGATTTAGATAAACCTATTTTTTATTTTATTAAGATTAACCATTTAAGAAAGAAAACCACAAAAGGGAACTTAGCTGACGAAGATGACACAACAATCTGTCTTCCAGCAAAGGTCGTCGGCTCCCGGCAGACTGAACGGATCACCATCGAAAAACTTTACCGGAACGGCGGCCTACGTAAAGGACTCGAGCCGGAGAGAAGTCACTCTAACGGGAGACGTGGACACAGCAGCCATCATGAAGAATAGAGTTCCAGGTATATGGCGAAGATAACGAAGAAGGAAGGATCAAAATGCAGGATATTTTCCAGATTTTAGAGAATTCGTATTATTGTTTAGGTTTTCATTGCTTTAAGTAGCCGAAAATAATTGCAGGATAACTCTGAAGCATTTATGAGGGGCAAACCGCCTTTTAAAGGTAGGATGTACTACTGAAAATTCATCATGGATCAAGGCCCGAGGCCAGCAAATAACATCATCTTAGCTGGTAATCATTACAACATACTGAGGGAGCAAAAAGCTCCGCTTTCTAAACGAAGAACATCTTTCGAACTGCACAAAAACGTGCTCAAGGCACGAAACAGAGCAAAGTCAAACGGTGAAGAAAGTCAGGCCAAAAAGAGAAGGAGCAACACCTGCAATGGCTTTTTGTTAAGAAAGTTTTTTTGTTTATATAATGCCAATCTCCGCTAAACCAGGCGAAAAAAATCCGATACTACAAACCCCGCATACATCCCTGTAAAATTTCTCGTTTTTCAGAGGTGTTGAACTAAACACGTGTTCAAATATGGCCAAGCTCGCCAAAATAAATGCCAAGAATTTGGGAACAGGTGCAAGGCCAAGTGGCATACCTAAAAGTCACACAACGGAAATCCCCATTGTATTCCCCCCTAACACATAAACAAAGCCTTAGAATTCAGCTAAAAAGTACAATGTTTTCAATCCCTTCCCCCAATATTCTTATCACAAAGCAAAGTGTAAAATGCAGTTAAATAATTGACTGCATCTTAAAATCTCTTAAAGCTAGTATCGTGAAAGTGATCTTAAATTAAAAAGCTAATTTTTCTCCACCTAGTGATATAAATTAATAATGGGTCAACTTAAGTAATATAAAATCAAGTTTATTACGTAGAAAAGCACCCAATTCCATTGTGTGTTTCAACGCGTTTACGAGAAATGAGTGGAAAATATGTATAAATCTTAACTATCAAAAACTCCAAATTAAAATTAAACAAAAGAAAATATAAATACAGCATATTAAATAAAATGCACGTTGTGTAGCATAAATTTAGAATAATAATAAAATTAATTCTTAAATCAATAACTTAAATAATTAAGTGAATTTGCTACACAACACGGAGGTAAAATTGTATGTTTGACTTTAGTGCAGCTGTACTTATAACCTAGAACATCGGTATCAGAACGAAACGCAACTCAATCACCGGTCATCACAACACTTAGAAAATACAGGGGATAGGAGAGATAGAACGCTTTTATAAAACAAAGTTCAGTTTTGAAAAATTGAGCAAACATTGAACAACTAACGCTCATCTCTCGTACTTTGTTTTTAAATAAAATATGAAACAAATATCAAGATGCTGCATTAAATTAAATTCCGTCAAATTTAATAAATTATCGTAAACCGTGTTTAAGTAAATCAAAGTCAATCTATTTGAATTGGAGTTTTAAGTAAAGAAATTGCTTAGAAAGTAATATTAGGTGTAGAATTACATGCAATAATTAAAATACTTAAAAAAAACAGAGCAAACTCATTATTTATTAATCAATTGAAAAGGAAGATTACTTTTAATTAATATTTTAATCTTCTAATTTAAAATTCGGAATTCAGGCAGCATAGAATCCCGTGAGGATTATAAAATAGAATTTGAAATGAGAAATTTGTGGCTGGAAGTTTCATAAAGTAATAAAAATGTTCAAGCTAATTAGCGGGAAGTAATGAAAGCTACATAAAATCAGCTCTGTTAATCTTTTATAGAGAATACACGGGCTAACTGCATTACCTAATTAATAAAATTGGAGTTATTTAAATTTCACTTTCGTGTCTTGCTTTACGTACATTGTCGAATTGAAAATAAATGTATCTCTGCTCTCTTGGGAGCAGGAATAAAAAGTAAAATATTTTCTGTTACAAGTCCACAATTCTACAGAAAAATTTATATACTGACCCTTAAATTGAATGCGTGTTTTTTACAACGTTGTTCTCATAACAACAGTATTAACCGAAAAAGACTTTGTAAAGCATATCTTTCGATTTCGTTCTTTATTCAATAAAATAACTAATGTAAGAGTTAGGCTTTTTAGATTTTGAAATATTTAACCCATTCAAAATGAGCAAGCGACGAAGGTATGTTTTCTTGCTCGAAATATCGATTTGTGGTTTAAATGTGCGCTAGAGAAAATTATTCTGTGCGTACTATCCCATAACGAAAAAAAAAAGATTCAGTTATACTAATTTTGGTCATTACAAGTTAGGCGTAATCTTTTCTGGCACAGTTTTCAAATTTTTACAGAAGCAAAAAGTTACAATTATAACTGAAAAAATTGACTTATTATATATGCACTTTATGTTATGTATTATATTATAATTATTATTGCTATGCACATTATACTTTGTAACCCCAAATCAACCAATAAATCTGCTACTTACAAGCTTTTATGCTTCGAATATTAGCAGAAACTTTCTGTTAATCGGTTTAAGAACAGATTCAAAGCTGTTATAGCAAATTCGTGAAAAAATGCTGCATTCTTGCAAAATATATACAGCAAATTTCTTCCCCGTCAAACACATCTTACAAGACCATATTTTAAAACTGACCTTAAGACAAATTATATCACGATTTTTCTTAAAAAAACTATTCGAATGCAATAAAAAGAATAACACATACAAAAATGGTGACGATGCTTGCTAAAAATGATGAACTAATTATGCTCATTAGTTACCTAAAGAATTGTCATCCATGGCTGCCAGAGTTCGGCGCATTCTGAAAATTTGGCTTCTTCAAAGCTTCTTTTTTAAATCATAGCATTATATTTCCAGCAATACAATATAACTTTCATCGTCAGATCATTTATAATACGATGAAAGTTTCCTGAACATATATATTAAGTTAGTTATTTCAGTGAAAACGGTCCAAAAGAAACTTTTTAACAACTGCTGGTTAGGTATTCAGAGAATATCTACAGAATAAGTATTCTCTATGGGTTGAGAACCATCGAATACTTAGGCATCCTCCAGCATGTATCGCAGTTTTTTCACCTCTACGATGCATCAAAGTGGTCCTGCAAATTGTTAAGAAGTACTCATAATTCCACAAATTAACAGTCCTTTTTTTGGATTTAAATCAGATATCTATAAGTAAGAAAATCTTAGAAAGCTCTCCATAAAGGCTTCCAATTAGGCAGATAATACTCGTATGCTTTGCCATATTAAAATAACAACCTAACCATCAGTAATGAAATAACCTATAATAAACTTCATATCTACCGGAAGGCAGAAATAACAGAATAATATATTAAGAATATTAATATATTAAGAGAATTTATATTCTCGTGTCACTTTTATGCAGACAGCTTACGTCTTATGTCTGTGAAGTTTGCATTTGTAAAAAGTGTTTTCAGTCATCACTTGTCATGTATTTATAAAATGTGCTTTCAGTCGAATTTACTGTTCACTGCAGTCCATAATTTCAGAATAATATTAATCACTTACGCGCAGTTTTACTACAAGTTTCCTTTAATATTTTCTTGAATTACGTATACTGCTATACTGTAAAGTTCCCATAAAACAGAATAATACTGGCGACGACATCCATGTTTAATTCAAAATCACGTTTAATTCGATGACAGTTAAAACACGCAGAACATAATACACTGGTGTGCAAAACTTAAGCAACAGCAGGTTTTTTTGCCATAAATCCACGAGAAATCAACTGAGAGACATAAAATGCAGAAATGAAGGAGAGTATTATGTACGTAAAGGATGACCAAAGCATCGGAGCTGAAAAGGGAATACAATGCATACGGTATGGAATCAAACAAAAACAAGCTTTATTGAACGCATAGTATTGTGACTCATGATTGTCCATCCAAGAGGAAGAACAACAAGCAGATGTTCCTTAATATGGGATATGCCCTCCCCTCACTGCAATGGTTGCTTCGCATCGTCTCCGCATACTCAGAACCAGCTGGTGCAACATTTCTTGCGGTAGGAGTGCCCATTTCTTAATCAGCATCTGTTTAAGTTGTTGGGTGTTCTGCAGAGGATGTAAGCGTGCTGCAATGCGTCTCCCCAAAGCATCCCACACATGTTCGCTGGGATTTAAATCTGGGGAATACGCTGGCCAATCCATTCGACTGATATCTTCACTTTCCAATAGCTCCTCAACAGCAAGAGTCAGATGTGGCCGTGCATTGTCATCCATAACAATTAAGTCTGGGCCAATGGCACCTCGGAACAGACGCACATGGGGAAGGTTTACCTCCTTATAATAGCGATCCCCGGTTACAGTCCTCTGTCGAAAACGTGGAGCAGTTTGCCGTCCTCCCCAGACAAGAGCTCCAGGACCACCGTTACGTTGTCTTTCCTTGATGTTACTGGGATAAAATCGGGTCCCGACCTCTCTCCAAATCAAAACGCGTTGAGAATCGCTTCTGGTACTGAACCGACTCTCATCCGTAAAGAGGACACGACTCCATTGATCAGTTGTCCAGTTTTTGTGCTCTCTGCATCACTGTAAACGGTGTCGCTGGCCAACTTTCAACGGGAGGCAGCGTTCAGGACGGCGGGCGAATAGGCCCCCTTTGTGAAGGCGTCTGGCCACAGTAAACCGCGACACTTGTCGCCCCGTTGCTGTACAGAGTTGCTGAGCAATGGCGCTTGCTGACTGCCTCCAGGTGTTGTCCTCGGGCGGCCACCAACAACTTTTCTAACAGCTGTACCCGTAATTTGGAACGCTTTCCAAGCTCGCGAAACGACACTTTTGCTGATTCCGAACTCTGCAGCTCCACTGGTTACTGTACGCCCCTCCTCCAGCTTTTCGATCATTCTTCCTCGTGTGAACTCGTCCAGGTGATTTATTCTAGCCATATTTCACGAACTGACAGTAGAGGAGGTTTCGTCAAGTTAAAACAGATTCCTTAGTTCAACAGCAAGGCTTTCCTGAGTAATTTAAGAATCTAAGTAAGAAAAGGGAAAAAGGTAATAATAGTTAGTTGAAATTTTTATGTCCGTTTTTAGATGAATCTCAAGTTCTTAGAGTAGGTGGTAGACAACAGGAATCTAACTTGCCTTTTAACACAAAGCACCCTGCTGTCTTGCCAAAAGATTATAAGTTAACTCTTATAATTATGTTAGACCACAACATTCAGAACTTCCATACTGGAGCACAGGCGCTCTTGCATAGTGTTAGACAAAAATTTTGGCCGATAAGTGGACGTAATCTTGCTAGAAAGATCATAAGAGAATGTGTAACGTGTGACAAAGTAAAACCAGTATTGTTTGATCAAAAGATGGGTAATTTACCATTAGAGAGACTAAACCCCACTTTTCCCTTTAACCACACTGGTGTTGACGTTTGCGGGACTTTTGGTATAAAATATACAGTTCAGAGAAAGAGCAAAGTCCACAAGATTTATGTTGAAATTTTTGTTTGCCTTTTGCCTCGTGCAGTCCATCTAGAGATAGTTTCAAATTTGTCTGATTATTCTTAGTAGAGAGAAATGTACATCCATATTTAGCGAGAATGCTCGAAACTTTGTTGGGTCTAGCAATCAGCTGAAGCGGCTATATAATTTGGTAAAATACCCTGATGGATTTTTAAATAAATATCTGATACCTGAAAGGATTCATGGGAAGTTTATTCCTTCTAGGGCTCCTCACTTTGGAGGTATTTGGGAAGCAGATATTAAGTCGTTTAAGTTGTATCTTAAATGTGCAGTTGGAAGGTTAATTTTTACATTTGAGGAGTTTCTTATAATTTTGAACCAGACTGTAAGAATTTTAAATTCACGTCCAATATCCCCTCTGTCGAATGACATCAATGATTTGGAAGCACTTACATCCGCACACTTTTTAGTCGGGCGACCTTTAACATCTATAACGGAACCCGATTTAACTGATTTGTTTGATAATTCTTTAAAGGGCTGGCAGCGCACTACTAAAGTGACTCAATATTTGTGGAAAAAGTGGCAAAATGATTACATCAGTCATTTACAACAACGATTTAAGTGGTATTTTTCTAAGGATAACATCAAAAGGGGGACTACAGTTTTAATAAAGGAAGACAACATGCCCATTTCAACTTGGTTACTGGGGAAAATAGAAGAACTAATTTATGGTAAGGATAAAAAGGTTAGAGTTTGTATTGTAAAAACCAATTCAGGTCTTTTAAAAAGGCCAATAACTAAATTAGCTGTACTACTAGTAGATGTTGCAAAAGTTTAATGTATATTTGCTGAATTAAAAAATATATTATTTATGCATTGTATTTGAATTTATATTTTGTGCATTTCAAGTTCTGTGTTTAATTATGTTTATTGATTTTGTTCATGTGTATCAATTTAAAATTTTGTGATATATGATTTGGACTATATGGTGATGTAGAACTGCTTAATTTTGGTCATTGTTAACTGTGTAACAAATGCCCAACCCGGGTGGTATGTTAAGGCAGAAGTGAAGTGACGCCAAGATCTAATGAGCGTATGATTTAAAAAGTGTGATCTGGCAACCACGATGAGTAAAAAAGAGCAACATGGAAAGCTAGCGGCCATTAATTGTGTGCTGGTAACTCGGATTGGTGAAGTGTATGTATATGGATGGCAAGTTTGTCCATCCGAGTATAAATACGTTAAGTTCTCCTATGTATATGTAACGTCTGTTAACAGAAGTAAAATAAAAAAGGCTACAGTCCATTTTAAATTTTGTGAGTGAATTTCGTGAATATTTGTGTAGTTAAATTCTATTCTCAAACAATGCATTAAAATGTTTGTATTTTCATAAAATGCATTAAATGTACAAGTGAAATTTTATATTGGTTGCATAAAAAGTAACATAACGATTATAATTAATTGAGCACAACTTCGGCTGGGAGGCAAAAGGACATTATTCATGCACCCAAAAATAGTCAAGAAGAGTTAGTTCTTGACGTGGGAACTTCAACCAGTTGTTGGAACTAGATCTCTTTCAGAAACTTTAATCTTTCATTTAAAAACTTAGGCTTGAAAGTGAGTTTCTGCATGAAAGGCTGGAACATTCCAATGGTGTTGTGGACATTACAAGTATTCCGGAAGATTCCAACAGTGTTAACCAACTTCGCATGGAAGCCTTGCACATACCAAAGGAGCTGAGCATAGACGCTTCAGAAAGGCTCCGTAAATTTCATCGAAAAGAAAAATCGCAAAAAGCAAACCACAAAGCGCATATACAGCGTGGCCACTCACCCTTATGCAATCAATTTTTTAATGGCGAGCACTAGCCACTTTTCGGCTTCCACCAATACTAAGGCGGAGGCGGTGGTCATTTTATTCTAGAGGCACGTAATAGGTTACCACTGTTACCTCCTACGAAGGAACGGACAGTTTACATGCATGGTTCTCCGGGGATGCGAAATGACAAATCGCACATTGAGTTAATCAATGTTAACCAATTTCGCTTACTGCGCATGCTCAATAGTGTACCGTTGGCATGAGAGAAAATACTGGCCAATAAAAATAAACATCCCTACACAAGCCTGTTCGTCATGTAGGCCTTAGCGACGCTTTACGATTGCAATACTATGGACACTTTTTTTGTGCTTATTGCACTTACTTCTGTTTAATTTCATTTTGGTTTATTTTGTTCATAAACATTACATTTAATATCAGTTCTTTGTAATAATTTTTTGGCTTTAATTCAGTAATTTAAACTAGATGCATTCCTTAAGTTGTTGAAGTATTTATAAATGGCACGCATGGTAAATAATCGATTGCTTTTATTCCTCAGAAGTACAATCAATAAACAACATCATGTAATGTTTCCTGTTTTGTAATCCTTCTTAAACGAAAATTTGAGTAGTTTACAATTGATATTTACTCTAAGTAATGAAGCAACGTACAACTTAACAAGTTTTAAAATCCAGAACTGTTTACGTTCAGATAACAGAATATCAACTATATACCATATTTATCTTCTTTTAAAATTACGCCAAAATCCTAATTGCGCTAAATTCTCTTCTGGGCATGCGCAATGTGCGTAATTCGTTTAACATTGTTCAACTAAATGTGCGGTCTGCCATTACGCCTCCGGGATTCGAACCCGGCCCCTTCGGTACTGCATTCGGCCATCCTAACCACTATACCGTCTGGGCGGCTGTTTCATCGATTTTCATTACGTTATTTTTCAACTACTCGATGAAAAGGAAATTATAAGCTTCGAACATCGATGAAAGGTTTTTATAATTTAATTTACATTCAAGGTTGTAATTACGAAAGTTAAGTATTAAGTACCAAATGTGCGTAAAAAAGGCAATATTTGCGAAATCGTGATGCAAAATATGTTTAATCAGGCATCCAATACTACAATAAAATCAGTTGAAATATTTACAAATGTATTATTTCACCGCAGATATGTAGAACTATCAGAGAAAAACAAAATGCTAAATATTCGATACACAGTATTCTCGCACTAAATGAATTTTGCAGAAATATACCAATTTCTAATTTAAATTGAATTGCCGCCCCTTTTATTTCAAATCACATTGAAATAGCACTGAGCCCTTGGACGAGTAAGAGGAATAATTTAACGAGAAAATGCTTTCCCTCAAAATCATAGTTTTATCTTTAAAAGTTTTATATACTCTAATTTACTTTAAAGTGAGGTTATGAGATTTTCAGAAATATGAAATGAGCTTAAGGTTATTGCTGTTTGTTCCCTTGCCTACCTTTCAATATTGCATTAATTAATTGCTAAGTTGGAAAGTTTTCTATTTTCTTTGAATGAGTTTCAAAAGCTTTCACCGCTCAGTTACTTCCTAGATGGCTTAACGACTTCACTTTCTTCGGCGTTGTAAATAGCTTCAGTACTTTAGAGATTTATGTCTCTGGTGCATTGAAAATGATTAAAGGCGCATCAAAGTCACTTGTTTCTCTTACGTACTAGAAATACATTTGGGAATTGAGTTTTCTTGGAAATTTAGAAGATCCACTCTCTTGTATAATTTAGTATGGCTAAGATAAATGTAATGATTTTGATTAAATTTTCACTATAATAATGGAGTACAGAAAGGGAAGTATGTTTTATCTTAGAGAAATATATTAGGCTTCAGTTAATAAAGTGACATTTTAACACTTGTGGCGTAATCCTACCTAACGACTATACACAAAAGGCATTTTGAATTTGGCTAGTTATCACACTTAACAGTTATTTAACTGTCAACACAAGATCAAGGCAATTTAAAACACAAAATAAAATTTGTTATTAGCCAGAAACAGACGTTAGTCCCGAATGGGATATTATTCTCGAAAAAGTATTTTGCTTTGAAACACTATAAACGGCATATGATTTTCAAATTGTTGCCCCGAAATATTATCGCCCTGCATTATTTTTAAAGAAATTAATTAAAGGAGAATGTGCATGAATATAAGTATGTTTCTTGCATTGTGAATAAACGACGGTACCTAGAACCAGTAAATTTTGAATAACGTAATCTTCTACCCAAATATAGGCACATGAAAGAGTGAATTTTGAATTTCGATTTTATTTTATTATCTATTTCACAGTTTGTGAAAGTTTAAAAAATTTTTAATTAACAAATTTAACGATTTCAGAGCAAGCAGTGGCAACACTGAACGGAATAACATATTCGTATCTTCAGCGCGCAAGACTATATATCGAAAATTCTAAATATATGCTGATTTTAAATATATTGTAAATCCAGTTTTATGTAGTGTAAGCACCAAGAACGTGATATTTAATAAATAAAGTAAACATAAAAAACGTAATAATAAAAAGACAAGAAATTTTGTAAAGCCATCATAATAAGAAAAATGAACATTGATAAGAGGAATTGAGAAAAGATTGAAAACGAACAGAAAAGTGTATGCCAACACTTAACGCTGCATCGGATCGGGCATTCTAAACTTATGCTCCTTCTAAAGTTTTTTGTAATTTTTCTGTTGAATTGTATATGTCGTAAGTGCGAAGAAAATAATGCTTAACAATGACGCTAAAAAAGGGTTAGGTACGAGTGAGTGTAACAGTAGACTGGTAGGTTGAGAGCTCAGCGAGAGCATAAAAAAAATTTAAAAACTCTTATAGGCCACCATTAAAATCTGACACATTTCACTTTTCGTTTTTGAAGTAATTTTATTATTTTTTTCTAATAATCATGATCGGAACCTGTTTCATATCAGATCCACTAATTTTCTCTTGCCATGTGCCGTTAATTTTTTCTTGCCATGTGTGTTTAATCATGTGCCAAGAAGCAAAAGGTAGCGCCTGTGTCTGGCACTAAGCATTGGGAACTTTATAGATGATACTAAGATTTTGCTGTAATTCATCCCACTTTTCACAAAAATCAGTGAGATGTACACAGAGAACTACTGAAACCCCAAATATTCACAAGACCTTGGGTACACAGCGTTCTAAGCGCTCTTGCGTTGCAAAGAGCCTATATTCTTATAAAAATACATGCCTTCACCGAGATTTAAGCTCTGTCCCACGTCTATGGCAGCAGATTCCCATACCGATAATCTAGTGACATAATATTTGTTTAACCAGTCATGGTAGGTCAAAATTAAATTTTTAGCGCAAATTAAACTGATGCCCTGTCATACTAGTAATACTGCAAGATGAAATTATTACATGCTCTAAAACCTGATGTATCATTTTATGGGGTATTTCTTATTTAATTTCAATGTACTATCTTAGAACCCCACGAACACTAACAAGCGAATAATCGCTTAAGTGTGTGAATAAACAAGTAAGACTTATAAAGGGTGAACTACCCTTTATTTCTCAGAATAAATACAATCAACTCCTAACTCGGAATATACACATAGCCTCCACCTGGACTTGAACTTAAATAATTATGAACTAAACTAAACCAAGCTTAACTAAAGCTATCTGAAAGGTATAGCCGAAAATATCCGAAAATATAATATTTAGGGGCCAATTCTTAGAATTGGCCCCTAAATATTAATTAAATCGGCGAAGCGTAGCAAGGGCCTAAAGTATGGCCGAGCGTAGTAGCTAAGAGAGAATATAGCCAAATTGCAAACGCGCACTAGTCAGGAAAGTCAGACTCTCTCTCTCGAAGTCGGCGAAACATCGACTTGAATAGTACTGTTACTCATTTGCATTCACTGCGTTTCTGATCTGGCAGGAAATTGTAAGCTGAAATTAAAATTAATAGGAAAAAATCATAACTTAAAATAACTGTTAATAAGCTTAGGATAAACCTTACATCTTTCTCTGCCAGAATTTAACTACTCGAAGAATAAGGTCTCAAAACGACGATGTTTATGAGTGTAAATTCTACAAAACTCTTTTTTCATCATTCATTAAACATGTAGCAATTGTGCTTTCTTGAATTCATCATTAATACGTTTCCTGTTCAGGGCTAACTTTACACAATATCTAAAGCTATACTAAAACCAAGAATTTTACGTTCATCGTTTTACAAATTGACTGGGACAAGCATCTTCTTCTCTGAAATTCGTTGAAACAACCCTGTACTTGGCGTACATTTACTAAAAACACTCAATGGATTTCGAGGGCAGCTACAGGTCCCTCCTCATCAGGAGAATAAAATATCTAGAAACGGAAAGAAACCTCAGTAACGGCTGTTTTATACCCTCGGGTAGAACCACGCGCGAGGAGGCAACGCCATTTATCGGCAAAAATAATAATCAAGAATTATGTTAATAGAATTTTAAAAGCGCTAGGAAGGACTGAATTAGACTTAAAATCATTCACTAAACATGCTAAATCTTTGTGAATATGAAAAGCCTCAAGAAAATCCAATTCACCAACGGAAGAAGCTTTTTGGATAATTTTTGCAGATCCAAAGTCAAAATTATGATTAAATTTCCAACTATGATACGCTATTGAAGACTTGTTAACTTCACCCTTTCGGACATAAGATTCATGTTCCTTGATACGAAACTTTAACGCTCTTTTTGTTTGGCTAATATATCTCAAGCCACACTGACACGATATACTATAAATTCCCCAAGAATTAAAATCAGAAATTCAATCTTTTAGAGTCGAACCGTGAATTTTATTGATAGGGGAGAAACTGACCTGAAAACTGAATTTGTGGATAATCCGTGCAACCTTATAACTAACAGAAGGATAAAATGGAAGCACGACAAGGTCATTAATATTATTTCTAACAGTGAAATGTCTTCTGTGATGGAAATCGGAAAATTTTTTAACAGCTTTATCAATGATCACGGGAGAAAATCCTCGGTCAATAACAACTGCTTTTAAATAATTAAGTTCATTGGTAAGCAAGCATTCTGTGGAACAAACTTTGAGCGCGCGAAATACATAATAGTAAAAAGAAGCCATTTTTTGTTTAACAGGGTGGCATGACTTAGTATAAGGTGGTAAACAAACTGCAAAGGGTTTACAGTACACAGTAGTGCTAAAATCAATTTCATTGCGGATTATAAGAATATCAAGGAAGGGGAGGGAATTGCTGGATTCAATTTCAAGAGTGAATTGGATGGCTGGATGAATTGAATTTATAATAGATAAAATCTCGGATAAATCATCTTTATTACCATTAAAAAGTGCGAAAGTGTCATCTACATAACGAATCCAGAGACGAAAAGATAGTTTATCAAATAATTTTACCTCAAAATAATGCATATAAATGTCAGCAAGTACAGGACTGAGAGGATAACATAGCTAATCCTTCAATTTGAAGATAATATTCATTTTGGAAAACAAAGTGGGCTTGACTCAGACTTTAGTAAGCGAAACCAACTCATCAATTTCAGTATATGGGAAATGGAATTCTCTAAGCCTAATTTCAAGACATTTTAGTGCTCTTTCGACTGGAACATTAGTAAACAGTGATTTGACATCAAATGAAACCATAATAGAACGCCGTGGAGAAATAACTTTAAGCTTATCGATGACTTCAGAAGAATTTTTTACAGTGTGAATATTGTTAGCAAGTAAAGGAGAAAATCTGAAAACTAAATATTTGGCCAAAGGATATGATGCTGTACATATGTTAGAAACAATTAGTCGAAAAGGAATACCAGTTTTGTGGACCTTTTGGGATAGCGTAAAGCCTATCACAGTTGGAAATAGGTGGAATAAGTGATTTCTTTAACTGTGTTAGGAGTATATGAGAAGATTTAATAGTTGTTTTAACTCTTATGAGGTTCGAAGTTGAAGGATCTTTAGGGATCGAGCAGTATGGGCCTTCATTTATCAGTTTAGAGACTCCAGCAATATATGTGTGTTTGTCCATAACAACGATCTGCCCTCCCTTATCAGCTTTAGAAATAACAATATTAGTATCAGAATGAATTTCACGTAAGGTCTCCCTTTCCTTTTTGGTAAGATTCAAACCCAAAGATTTGTTATTAAAATTAAAGTTATAAGTAATTAGGTGGCGGATTGTATCCTTCTGCGTTTCTGAAATTTTGGAGAATTTAAAAGCTTTTTCAATAGGGGCGATGATTTGAAAAACTGAAGTTAAGATGTCTTTGAAAATTGAAGTTATATTTTAATACTTTTAACTGATCCTCCGAAAGATTCTTGTTGGAGATATTAACGATGGAGAAAGCGTTTACAGTGGGAAGATTAACTAGATGGGTGGGACTAACCGACTGGTGTGTGAGCTTGAGAAATTTAGAAATAAGCACATTTTTATGCCGTTGACAAACGATATCGGTTCTAGACCAAGGTGCATGATCAAATGAGGAAACATTTACAGTTGAATTAGCAATTTTTAAATGGAGGTAATATAAATCAATTTTAGATAAACTTTTGCGCGTGTCCCTTATAAAAGGGTGACTCTTACCCCTTCTTCTCTATTGAACAGGTTCTCATTCTTGATCCTTCCAATCCTCGGGAAGGAAACTATGTTAGTCAAATTCACAAGCCATTTTATTTTGCTACCATTATCATATTATTGAAATTATTTTTGCCCTCAAACACTTTCATTCACACCAAACCTTTAAATCTTCTTCCCCTCCCCCGCTTTCCAGAAATTGTTCTGATTGAAACGAGCTTTTTATTTTGCATTTCCGCGAAGATGCACTAACAACTATACAACAGCGATTTGTTATAACAATACGATTTGTTAGGAACTAGACATTCCAGACATCAGAAGACTCCTTAAACACAAAACTAGTTCTAATGTTCTAACATAGAAGCTTAATTTAAAATTCTTAATTGAAGCCTGGAGAGCCTAACTTTAAGCACATTCAATCTATACTTTCATTCAATTCATCTCTTATACAAGGTATTTAGAGTGATGCTTGGCAAAAACGTGCATTTGTACAAGTTTAACTTGTACAATAGTGTAAAAGCTGACATTAGCATTTCTACATTCAATGGAACATTTTAACATGCCAGGTGTCACGACCTACTCCTGAATTCCTGATATCAAAGAACATAAGATATCGAATATTATGCAACGATCTGAACTCTGGTTTGGGATGTATCCTCACAGATACTCAACAAGGCATGTTATATCACTGTCATCCAGCGTAAACCTCTTCATGGCGCCGCCATGTGGGGAGTCCATTGAAACAAAAAAGACGCAAATGTTCATGAATTCGAGGAAAAGACTTTTCTGTAGAGAATCTGGCAAGCAATCTGCCATATTAAATATTTAAACACGAATCCCAACATTTCATTTGGCGGTACAAAGAGAGGGTGTCAAAGTGTGAGTAGTTAGGCTGTAGGAAAATGCAACAATAAGGTGCACGACATATATATTATCGGACTACTAGAGGTAACATTTCAGTCCATTTGTTCACCCAACTGATTTCGACCTATTTGATAACTGCAATTGCCTCAGCACACATCACGAAACAGCAATTTATACAGATAGTTCGAAAGGGCTAGCAAGAAAATAAAGGGCCTCGTGCGTAACGAATGGAGTCTTAACACTTCATACCGCTTCTAGGAGGCTTAAATTTAATAAATCTGTGTTTTAGGCTGAACTCGCCTCCTTAAAACAGTTCTTAGTGAGGGCAGTTAAAACGTAAGTTAAGTAGTTTCCTTGTTAGATTTACAAGTCATTAACAGCAGTTGCAGCAGACATTCTCTAGGCAAGACAATACAAAAACAGCAGTTATTGATTTCTCGCAATTCGACGTCAAAACTCCAGTGAGTACCGACCCATACTGAGATCTCGTGTGTTGAAAACGGATGACGAGATTGGGCACAGCACAGCTAATGTGCTCTGTTAATATGTTCCGGGAATGTCATATCCTAATGTCTCGTATTTGAAAGTAATTATCTCAAAGTTTAAAGAACCATTCTACAATAGTCTTAACTTCCTCATGCCTAACTCATCACTGAATTTTCTAAGTTATGCAAAACTGTTGGGATTTTGACATTACAGGCATCTATGTTAAAGCTGTTCTGAGTTTAAATAGCGACTCTTCGGAATTCATCCAATACTTAACTGGGCATGGCCATATATTTCCTACCTACATAGTTTTGATCTTATAGGCAATAGTACTCTTTTATTCTTGTCTGTTATAATTGCTGATTTATGTTGTATTAGATATTTCTTTTCGTTTTTTTTTTCTTTTTCCCCCTTCCGTGCTTTCAAATAATCAGGCATTGTACTGAATTGAGATGTCTAACATAATGTTATATGTTTTGCCTGTAAATCGCAATAAGCTGATTGGCAACTTCATAGTGGGATATCGCCCCCATTCTACGAACGTTGTTTTGCCTATTTTCTATCCACTGCAGGTTTATTCGCTCATCCAAGTTCATTCATCCTTTTTTTCTGTACTCATCTCGAACGGATTAAAAGAAAGGCTTACCCCTTTCCCTAACAATTAACTGGCATCTATATTTGCATATTTTGCCTTGTCTCCCATGACAAACAGGAGGACATGCCAGGAAAGCATAGTTGTGGAGATAGTGGTGCGTTTTACTGAAAAGTTAACTAGAAATCAGTAGATAGCTACCAGTCAAAAGTAATTATTGGAATAGATAGAGCACAGTTAGTTATATAGCTAATGAAAAATCTCGGAAATTTTAATTCATATGATTGGACGTAACTTTTTGGAAAATTTCTCATAATTTCGTTATGAGTTTGTTGATCACTAGGCTCGAAATCTGCATGAGTATCATACAATGCGCGAGTGTCAACAAACACACATTTCAATATTTTAAATGGTGAAAATTTAACAAAAACTTGCAAAGTTTGACTTCAAAGATGGTTAAATGCTTTTCCACTATATCTAAATTTACGCTTTAAATTTGTTAGAATCTTTCTATAATGTTAACACATTTATACTTTCCAGTTTTTTAGTTTCATAGAAAAAGGATTCACAAACTAAAGAACGAAGGTGTATAAAATATTTTCATCCTTTCAAGTAAATTTGAATATGATAATAATTTGGTAGTTTTCCCAACAGGAGAAATATATCTTTCTCAAAATACTAGACTATCTAAAAAATGTAAAAAATAATTTATAGTGTATACTCTTAAAAAACGACAAACGCTTATTACAGCCGAAGAACAGCTCGATGAAAAAATAATAATCTGATAATTTAATATTCAATAACGGCTGGTGGATGTTAACATTACGGAACTAAAGTTCTTCCTAAGAGTTTTTGTTCTGATCTATGATCACTTGATACTTTTAAGCTATCAAAATACGATCATGCAACGTGAAGAACTACAGATCATGGGCCAATCATTTTCATCTTTCACATAAGGTGACGTAAACCTAGAGGTACCGCTTTTTTTGGAGAGAACGGGATGCTCACGAACAGAGATTGATGAAGGGTTCCATTGCATCGAGTTACTTTCCTCGGTCATCTATCAAGACTTTTTATTGGTTCTCCATTTTAGTCTTTTAAGTAGATAACGGTGTCAAAGATTCAACAGAACACTCTGTTTCAAATATCAAATATTTAAAATTCTTATGCTTTTGATCCCTGAGCCATCAGTTATATTTACAAAAGATTTGTATTTGTACAGTACTAAGTAAACTTTAAAATACGCCTTTTAGTTTCTTTAATCTATATAGAAACTTGAATCCCCCTGAAGCATGAACTTTTGGAGAATGAACTGTTTTTGATTACTGCCTATTCACGTGTTTAAGCCAAGAAGTTTACGCAATTTTCTTTGTTAGTGAATTTTGGGGATCGGTGTATATATGAGTTCGAAATGATTTACAAATAATTCAATCATGGACATTACATTATTGAATTTTTTAATTTTTAATCCTAATACATATTAATCAAAGTTTTCAATATTAGTTTCACGTTCGGAATATTTTTGAAACTCTTGGAAGTCTTTCTCTGCCAGAAGCAAGTCCAGCTGAATAACATGTCTGTTCAATTGATGATTAACATCCTTATCACCTATCTTGTAAACAATGTTATCTTCATTACCCACACATAGCACTGCTAAAAACTATCAGAATATGCAGTTCTTTCTTTATTGGAGGGCTTTTTACCCTAATAGCAGATAAGAATTGTTATTCTACTCCTTACGACAAGAATGCAAATGAAAAGAAATAAAATCTCGTCTGTATTGCTGCCAACTGAAAACCAAATTAAAATTCGCTATGTTTATTAACAAACTGGCAAATAATGAGCATGCTTTAATGTTGGGAAGGAGCATCAGTGGCCGAGCGGTGAAGTCTCTGAACACTTGTAGTTCGATCTTGGTTCGCTTCCAGAAGAAAGGACTCGCTTCATGTTTGGCTTTCGTAGTTTGCACTATGTTTAACATGGCTGCAATCCAGTTTCGTTCATAAAGATCCTCTGTGTCTCCGCTTACTTTTCCTCGGGGTTGACTAGTGTGCTGGCTAGGATCTGTACTTAGGCAGCCTTGGCACTAGGTTTACAGGCGAAAACATCACGGCAAGGACATTGCGGAAGAAAATGTAGCGGAGAAAAACAACGCACGGTGAAACCGACATCATAGAAAAGATCGTAGGAGAAAATAAACTAAGGAGAAAATATCGCAATTCCAAAATATCGTGGTATAAAACATCCTCCTCCGAAATAAAGCGATTCAGAAATTTCGCAATTTAAAAACATCGTCGTCGAAAATATCGTGGTAAAAATAAAGCGCCTACAAATCATCGCATGACGATAATTTCGCAGATATGCGTTTGTCAAGCTGTAAAAGCTATAAATGAATATTGGCATAATGATTTGTGAGCGCAAAAAGAAATGAGGAATATTTTTAATTTTTTATTTTTGAACTACGTAATAAAATTTTGCTGAAAAATTGAGAAGGAACTTAAGCATTTATAAACTTAAAATGAGTAAAAAATCAATGTTAATTGTAGCAGTTAACATAATTTTGTAATATGATAATTAATTAAACAATTTTAATAGAGGTAACCATATGCAGTTACTCATCATCCTTTTCCTAATCCTTCTTTATCCTGTTCATCATGAAATATTACCAATAAAAAATCTGACGCGGACACCACATGTGTTCCTTGTATGGCCTATTAAATTATATACATTTTTTGCCGCATTTTATTTAAACTTAATTCCTCGAATTTCATTAGAGATGTATTTATCATTCAATTAATTCAGTTCTCACTTAGCGGCAAGGCAAAAATACTTAAAAACTCAAAGTATCTTCGTTAAAAATTGGAAAGTATAGAAAAACATAAAACAGCAAATATAGTGAAAGCAGCTAAAAAAACAATTTTTACACTTGAAATTTGTTTCTATTTAAAAAAAGCAATTCGGCAGCGCACCTTTCGATGCATAAAACTGAAAATCTACTCTTGGTCCCACTCGGCAAAAAGACAATGAAAGTGAAGAAATTAATTTAATTCAGTATTCTGCTAAGTTTCAAATGTAAACCAATGTTGCTCCTTTAGGCTTAGTCCCACTTAAACAACTTTTGAATTGTTGATATTTATAACTATTGCATGTAGATTAACTAATGGCATAAATACCTTAACCGCAACATAAGAACAACATAAGTCAATCACCTTTAAAGCAAAAAACGCACAAGTTACCAATATATAAGAATAAGAAAACTGAGTCCACCGAGTCAAGTAACAAGAGTGGTTACATACTGTTGCTTTTCTACGGGTTCGTGGATGTGGAGTGATTGATGACAACACTTGATGAAGAATCAAAACGCAATTTATTTAGCCAGCGTTACTCAGGACAGTTCCTAAATCACTTTATACGTCGAAAAACTAAGACAAACACGCTAAAACAATCAGAAACAAAGCCTTCAGGTTATCAGGCTATAACGGTGAAGACAGCTTCACGGCAAAACACTAAAGTACCGCTCCCGACTCGGCCGATCGCACTCGGAGCTCAATATCGTTGTCAAACCTCTTTTTCGAATGGGAACTAAAAGTGAATTTGTGTTGTTTTTTCAGTCTATCTCATATGTTTAGCTGAGCTAGATGGCAATTTTGAAGATACCTATAACTGGATTTATATGGCGATTTTAAATTATTTTTATTCGTTAATCTCATTGTTAAATGCAAACTGATATAAAACTTTAATACACATAAATTATTTCGATGTTTTATTTCTGAACTGAAACTTGGTAATAGCTCAGATCTTGAAGTTCTCCTTCTGTAATACTTCTTTGCAGTGAGGAAACAAAACCGAATTTTCTCATTTCTCCTAAATAATAAATATAAATTAAGGATGATTTTCTCCTGATTTCTATTTAAAATTAGTCACAGAACATCAGTATTGTTTTAGAAAACAAATGCTAATAAAATGCTTTTGTAGGAATAGCTTAATTTAATTCGCAGTTAATTAAATATTTATTCATTTTAAAAAAATTCAGAATTTTAAATAGAAAACTCGTCCTTTTACGACATGTTAAAAAAAAGAGTTTTATTTTTACTTATTTTTTTATGAAATATATACATGCGGTAATGACTTTAGACTAGATGATTCCCAAATGTCATAACTTGAAGTTTTTATTTGATATTTTTATATTAAATATTTATTGTTTAAACTTACTTGCACTGGAGAGAACTTTAATTTTTTTTACAATCATTTTGAGAAAATGACGTTTAAAATTGTTCATTAAAAATTAATATTACTGACAAGGGAGTCCCATTGCTTCTAAACCTAAAATCATATTCATAATTTAGTAATAGAGGAATGATAAATCTCTTCTGCGAAACTAATTTTTTTGTTTTTATCGTTAATTAAATATTTATCTTTAATAGCATCTTGATTTCCCTATCCTCAGAAGAGCTGAATTTCGCAGAAGAGATTTATCAAGAATCTAAGTGATTAAATTATCTATATTCACATTATTAAAAACATTTCCTGACCACTCTGTCACCTTTAAACACTACTATGGGTAATTTTAATTTTTTATTACTTTACATTTGAAAGACGGCTATTCTAAAGCATTCTAAAACTATTCTATTTTTAGGTTTTTTATAATTATTTATAATCACCTTTATAATCATAAAGGTGATTATAAATCACCTTTATAATCATCATATATTATATATTTTATATGATGATTATAAAGAAATAATCACCTTTATAATCATAAAGGTGATATAAAAAACATTTATATCACCTTTTATTAGCATAAGAAATGTTATAATCGGTTTATCTATCTGGATATAAAATTTAAAAAGTCGAATTCAGAATCAAATTAGATTAGTATCGAAATGAATTTCTTCACTCATCTTCGTTTAACGAACAAACTAATTAGTTTTTATTTTCAGTAAAAGAAATAAAAATAACATTAAGCTGTATTATGAAGAACAAATAGTTTAGGCAATTTGTTTCTTGTAAAAGGGAGAAAAGTCCTGTTTAAATTAATAAAAATTCTATATAAAAAGGATGACTGTGCATTTTGAAAATATTTAGCAGCAATAAATAAAAATATAACTTTACATAGTAGAAACAACAGCAACTATTTTATGACTATGAGAATGAAAGCGCAGTAAGATTTTATTCAGAATTTCATGAACCAGTTAATGCTCGTAGTTGTTCTGCACTTTTAACTTGTTATTCGGAATCTTTTTCTATGGCTTTAGAACTGTGCAAAGTGACAATATTAGAAAAAACACAACCTGGTTAACATTTATTCTCTGAATTAAGTAATAATTACATTCATTTTCATTTTATATTTTTTGTTAAAATTTGTCATTAGCACCTGGAAACTACAGCTATTTCTTTAAAAAAATCTAATCATGTAATTTCTGTGCCATTTTAATCATAGAATGACCGTGCACTTCATATATATCCTTTTACTAATGAATTTATTCGTACTGTACATTATTACTGCCCATGATAAATCGAATCACAAGTATGGTATTAAGGTATTACTAGTATTTTTGATTTTTGAGCTAAACATCATTAATTCCTGAGGATTCACATCAATAAACCGGAAGTGCCCTAAAATGACTATTTTTAGTAAACAAAAAAATGATAATGTCCAATTTGTAACTGTGAAAAATATCTTATGTCGTTAAACTCAATTACAATATTTGATTTATTTCGTAAAATCTGTGGTTTCTCCTCATGTGTAACGTGTTCTTTCGAGAAATACTTCTATCCTAAGGAAGATAATTCATGCTTACTTTGCTATAAGCAATTAACCAATAAACTAACACAAAATCATAAAAATTAGTTCGCTTAAATTATTATTAATAGTATTGGCTGCTGAACGTAGAGTAAAATAAAAAATAATACATAGAAGGCATGTACAAAATTTTAAGATAGACTGAGTTCATAAAAAGCGGTATTCGAAGGAAAAAAAAACTTTATCATTGATGTTCTTATGTGAACACCTTATTTTGTTTTTTACTGCTCAGATGAATTCAATATGTACTCATTGCAATACTATATAGCACTTTATTTGTGCCTGTAACTTGTAGATTCGTCCTTAAAAGCCATTATTGAAATGCCTTTTACTTTCCGCTTTATGTTTTGCTTTCTGTCTGATATTTCGAAAAACTTTCAAAAGCGTTCTTTATTCTAAAGTTTTACTTTGAGGATCAAAAGTAGTCTGTAAGTTTCTAACTGCCAAAGAGTAAAGAGGTGATTCATAAAAGCTTAAGTTTTTTTTTTTTTGCAGTAAAAAACTAATTGAATTTTACCAAGGGGCAATAAGAGCCCTTTAATTGAAAAGAATCTTTTCTCACCTAATAGGATAAACTATTTCGAAGCCTCCAGTTTAAAGTTTTTATGTAGGTGAGTGAGTCCGTGTTTTAACTGTTGTCGCAAATTCGTCTTATGGATTAGAGTCTGCTAACAATAATTCCACCAATACGTTCGTTTGAAACCTTCTAATTTGCTGAGAGTTTCTAAGCCAGAGATTTCTTTGCTTGCTTCTCTTTTCCATGCAGATGGTTACTGTTTTGCTTATGGCGATGTAAACAAGACACGACATTGTTTAAAAATTTTATGATTCGCAACTACTATTTCAACGAAATTTAGATTCCTTGTTTTTGTAGACTTCATACCCTTTGCAGCAGATCTGCATTTAATTCAAGCAAAAATTCAGTTGAAACTCCTTTTCATATGGAAACAATACTCAGAGTAAAACGTTCATGTATGTTATTAGCACTCACCGTAGTCATTATTTGACAACCCCTCTAGCCCTTAAACACAGAGGGGGGTCTGTATGACCGCGCCGATATTCTATAACTGCGAAACTGCTTATAAATTATATAGTTAATCTTCTCTTTTCAGTACTTTCAAGTTGATGTAAAATATAACTATTCCTAAATTTTTATTAAACTCTATCCATTAGTGTTTTAAAATAATTTTTAAAACTGGACGCGGTCATATAGACCTCACCTCTGCGCTTACGCTATTTTTTTCTCTCATGAAGGGGAGATGGTTTCATTACTACTTGAGTCATTTCAGTAGCTGGCCTGAGATGAGATAGTGCCAAATTGGAAAAAAAAAACTGACTTTTTGATGGAGTTATCATCAGAATAAGTGAAATCACATATGGAACGGAAGATTCAAAAGCCAATTTTGAGCCGAGAAATAAATATGTGCATTCAGAGAGTGCCAGGAGATTCCAACGGAATCTGCTCTAGCCCAGATGTAACTTAAAAAGCGTAAAACATGCTCTCTTTGTCCCCTAGAATGAGAAGAAAAACTGCCTATCTATGTTTCAGCTACAATAATCCGCTATTTATATTTCTATATTTATGTTTCAGCTGCAATAATATTATAATAAATAATAATATGTAATGAATGTGCCAAGAGAATTTGCAAAAACTCTGTTGAAAATGTCTAAAATAATATGCTGCAGTTTTTTAATATTCTTTATATATTATCCTTTTGTTTGCATTATTTTATGTAATCCAGATTCTTCAGATGGAAAATTTATTAAATAGTGTAGTTTGTACGCATTCGCAAGTAAGTAGTGTTGATTTTATCTATTTGCTTAAGTGTTTCGTACTTTTCATACGTGATTTAAAAATTAATTTTTAATGCATTAATTTTAAAGTTTTAAAAAGAAATATTTATTTCAATATAACAGTATTATTGCTTATATAATAACAATAGGACATTATTCTAAAATTTTATATTTTTAAAATGCATAAAATAGAGCGCGGTCTAAAAGACCCCTCTGTGTTTACGTAACAGAAAATGAACTTCTGTACTTAAGGGATAGGACCGCTTAAAAAACTTAGTCATGAAACTTAATAGACGATTCTTATATGTAGCAGAATAGTCAAGGATTTATTGCTTCCTTTATTATTTGCGTGACGTCTTAGCTACAATGTTCAATGCTATTTTGAAGAGTAAAGCATAATCGTGAGGAGCAGCCGTTTAGAAACTTGCACAGTCCTAAGCAAATAAGATTTGTTGTAACTTGTTACAGAGGCGGTATTCGTGAAGAGAATTTAGCTACTTAGGCTAGAAGAAGCTACTTAGCTACTTAGGCTACTTAGAAGAAGCAAGTATGAAGTTTATCAAAGTGCGCAAGCCAGTGCTTTCTTTACAAATGTATACCTATGTGTTTTTTTCTCAAAAGAAGTGTAAACTTTAGTTATTTAAGTTTGTGGAACTGATATATTATTATAGGATTTAGTTAACAATAAATGTTCCAGTTTATATTTTTAAACTTATGTGTTTATTCCGTGAAATTAAATACTGTATTTTGCAAATAGTATCTCGCTAAGAAAAGAGAAAAAATGTGTAGCATATTTTTGTTTTGATAATTTCCCTTGCTGCGCCTTGTGTTTACACATATTTTTTAATTACATATTTGATTAGTGGTTGAGTGGTAAGATTACTAACCATTCAAATTTCGTTTATTGATCCGCTCAACTTTAGGTTTATCAGCCTAAGAGAAAGAATGCTTTCGTGGAGGAATTTCTAAGAGAACCTGCCACGTATCCACATAACACATGGGAGAAACTACGGAAACGCCCATGCAGCCAGTCCATTTGCCTGGAATCAAAACCGGTTCTACCTACTAGGCATTCATAGTTCGAGTTGCATTCAAATTCTGCTAAATAGGGGTTTTCCTATGTGTATACGAGCCAGTTTTGCTTAGGAAGCCAACTCTGAAGGCGTCATTTCTCTTAGCCCTCGAGTGCGTTGCCAAAATAAAAATAATTTAATGCTTTTAAAATTAGTAGTTTGCGTTCTTTCACCATCTTGCTTTTCCTAAACCTACTTTTTTCTCTTCAAGCAAAGCTATCTGTGTCTGAGCTCCTTCAACATTGGTTTATTAAAAATCTACGCAAGACTAAGGTTATTTTATTGCCTACATTTTCAATGAGGCAAAATTTTAAATAGTTTCTTTTCCAATTTAATCTTAATTAATATTCATTTATTAAAGAATACGTATCTACTGAATAAAAGATATAAATCTCAATAAAATCATTAACTAATTCTCATGTGATTCCATTTCGAATTTTAAATTAATTTAACCTTTTTTCCTGTCCATATGAAGAAATTTTGATGAAATCAAATTTACTCCTAAAACCTCTTTGTACAAAAGTAACATAACGCATGTTCTACTTTTTTTCACGGTAACAAAGAACTGTTTTGAAAATCCAGTCAGTCAATCGAAATAAACCATTTACTACGTTAAATCTGAAAAATTGTCACCATATATGTATTCCATGTATAAGTCAAGAAAATTTAACAAATTTCTTTTACTCAAGTTTGCAGGCCGGTTTATGTGCCAGTTCAAAACAACTTAGAAAGCAAAATAAAAAAAAAACTGAAATAATTTAAATTAAAAACATTTTTTTTTTGTTTTGTTCTACTTAATCCCTCTATACGTTTGTTTTGTTCTACTTAATCCCTCTATACGTTAATAAAATTTCTCAATATCCATAGCCGAATCGGAATTTTTCAGCAATTCTCCGAAGTCTGTCGCTACTAGAAGCTAATTTCGCTGATTACATTCATAGCGTTGCCGTTGTAACATTTTAAACGGCTGAATTTTTCCAGTAAATTCCTACTTCTCATTGTTTAAGCATATCTGCTAATATTTGAAAACATAGGGTACTTAAAATATTTTTTACAATTACCATTTACAAACGTTCCATACTTATATGACTATTTAAACCTAGAATTAGGTACGCTTAAAAATAAAAAGGAAACTAGAATTTCTTAATGCTGTGAATAATGTTTTTTACAGAAATCTTTACATAAGTTCTAAAATTAGCTAAAATTTTATCATTGGTTTGAAAGCATTTTCACGTAGGTATAAGCGAATTCATTGCTTCATATTGTATAAGAAATTTAGCACAAGAAAATCATCTTTCAAAATTTCCAAGATCCATCAAGAATGGATAATCGAATTTTACCAGGATATCAAGTGATTGTTTTCTGAGGTTTCACTTATACTGCTCCTATATGAATACTTCTGAGCAAAATTAGTTTTTAAGTGCATAATATTTTTGACTGCTGTATTTAGTTCTTTTTTACACACAATAAATGTGACTAAGAATTATATTGGAAAGCCAAGAAGCATCTGCATTTTTGCCTTTTCACTTCATTTACATAAATATACGAGTTGAACAAGCATATTATTCTTATACAATTTTTGATTGGTCTTGCGTCCCATAAACTTTTGTTTTTGCAGATATTCGTGCAACTCTTTATTCACCGCTTTCAAGAAATTTTGTTTTATCCACAGAATTCGAAGACCTGATAAAACACGTTTGAACAGTTCAAAGGAATTATATTCAAAAGAGGTAAGAGTAGATACGCAGGAAGCGTGTTCCAAAATCTTATTATCTAAATGGTTAATAATTTCAACAGTTTAGTAGGCCAGGCGTTGGTATGCATCCTTATATAACAACAATACGTTCTGCGACAATAGGTCTCAGCGTTTGGTACAAATTACTGGCTGCAACCTGTTGACCAGCAATTATTCTATCTCACTGTTGATCTTACCCTCTTTTTCAGATAGTTTCTTTGTATAAATTCTCAAAAGGGTTACCATCATATTTTTCGTAAAGACTGAGTCTTGAGTTTCTTCTCAGTTGGCAATTCCGGATGTTTTCAGTCCATAATCTACCTTCGGATTATAGCTGTTATTGATGTCTTGATGCTTCAGTTTCTGTGGCTCTTCTGCTCAGAACTTCTGTACATTTGATGCAGTAATGGTCAAACAAATGTTAGATCTCAAGACGTTCGCACTTATGCTATGCGATAAGTTCTTTCAGAGCCAGATATGTACATATTTTATAAAAGCTGATTCCTCAAGAAAGATGTTATGGGCAGAACCACGGTTTATCTGTACAGAATACCTCTTCTGTTAAATATTGTATCGAGGAAATTACCAAAACGATATTCGTATTTTTTCTGGTGTTTTTACTGATTGGATTACAGTAAAGCATACGAGGACTATCTGACAGAGAGATGGATTGCTTTTGTGTAGAACCTTCTAAGAGAAACAAGTTCATATATACGTAACACATGACAAAAACTACCAAAAAGGTGTTATGCATCAACCCTTCCTCCTGGATTTGAACTGCCAGTATACAGGGGTCTTAACCATTCATCATTTGTGAGTCAGTGTAAACTGACAGAACATTTATATGAACAGCGAGAATTAATCGCGCCTGTAAAGAGTAAATTGATTTAAGGTTTACTAACGTTAATAAAACTCAAATTAAAATGTTTGAATAAATTAACCAGCTACGCCACAGCTGTCGAACGCTTCGCGTTAAAACTATCCGAAGCTGATGATATTCATATCGTAAATTTTAATTCCGATCCTGCAAGTTTCAGGGTTTTATTGATTTAAAATGTTAATCTTCTAACCCTATTACTAATGTTTTAGATGTATAATTTTGATATGCATTAATATGCATTTTGACATTCGCGGATTTGATTTTGATATGCATTTTGGATAATAAATCGAAAGCCTCAGAAAATTCTAGAAATAGCTAATAAGATTACCTAATAGCTAGAGTTTTGTAATATCACGGAACGTTTGCCTTTTTGACACCTTTTCACGTGAAACAGTTATACTTTAAAAAGTCATTGCCTCTGTTTAAAGCAGAAAATTATAAAAATTATTTGTGTTGCAGACGATGAATAAAAACTTTCAGTGAGCATAAGAAATATTTATTATGCATAGAGCAAATCATTATACTGAAATAAAAAACATCCAGAATAGAAGGCTTAAATATTGCCAATTCGTAAAAGCTAAATTAAAGTTCAAATCTAAGTTTTTTTACGCATAAAAAACATATCTGGCTGAGAGATTTATATTAAGCTAATTTCTCGAGATAAAATGTATCTAAATTTTTATCATTGTTGAGAGGTATCTGTAAGAATTAAAACTTGAATCATTTCCCGGCCCAGAATTTTTCTGTCATCCTTTAGAAGAAAGAAGCAACATGAAAAGAAAATGACCAGAATATGCCCTCCGTTAGATCCAAGACAAATTGTTATACCCCTAAAGAATTCTTGCGTAGAAGAACGGAAACGGTTTTCGCTGATACGCAAAAGCATTGTAAGTGACATTCATTTTTTCCCCACCACTGATTTATAGCATAAGAGAAATGTGTTATTTCCTTTACTTTGTGTTTGAGATTTTTATCTTTGTGTAGATACTCAGGAATTATAGTACTCTATGTTTGCGCTTTACTTATTCTCTATTACGTTACTTATTCTAGTGCATGTCAGGTAAAGTTTTATTAATTTATTTCGAAATAACCGCATCGGTTTATTATTAAATTAAAATATATTTTCCCTTAATGTGGTTCTCTGACTCTGATCTTAACCTAAAAAAAAGTTTGAAATTCCTAAACACATTGACACGCAATCAGGAGGTAACTAACTCGTAGGAGTGTTCCAGTCCAGATGTCCGCAAGAAGGAGGATCTTCTTCTCATTTGTTCACTGAATTTATATTGCCAGGTCAACATGTATTCTCCTTTATTGTATTGGAATCAACATGTATTCTCCTTTAGAAAATACATGTTGATTGTACATACTGGTCTTATGGAGTAAAAAACATCAAAGTTATTTACAAAGAAAAATAAAAATTAAATTAATTTATTTATAAAATATTATCAAATTCGCATTATTTATAAAAACTATTTTAAGCTTATTATTGTATAGGTATAATTTGAAAAACCGATATAAAAATGCTACATAAATGAAAAATATTCATGTATGGTACTTTCTGAAGCGGTTCCAATTGCACAAAGCAAGGACCTTTGTCACATTAGGTAAAAGTGCCTCAATTTTCCGCGCTGTTTTGCTGCAGTGCACTTGAAAATCTCCTTTAGGGCACGAGCGCTGCTATACCCCACCTTTCTATGTTTCCGTAGGACCTCTACAATGAAATATTTTGAGACATACAATCAGTTTAAAAACTTTCCTCGAGGACGAAGTCTCCAGGAAAGGGTGTGAAATTTGAAGATTATTTCTTATTTTCCAAATATCTTTTATGTAGTGACAAATGGTCGAATTTCTTTTCTGTTAAAATTGTTGCCCAACTTTTTGCAACGTCTAAAAGAAAAATGAACGAGTAATTTTTATGTGAATCATCTAACAGTGAAGAAGAAACTTGTAGAAAAAAAAAATTCAAATTGTAGCGATGAGGTACAATCGAGATTTTCGAAAGGATAATATAAAACAAAATTATGTTTTAAAATTCTAATTGGAATACTGATAAATGCAGTGATAATAAATGTTGTGTAGATACTACTGATTGTATGTTACAAGAATTGGTTGTTTAGGAATAAAGAAAATTTGATGCCGATGAAAGCACAATTCAGTTTATTGAACGGAATGAATTTAGCTATCGGCGACAATCATTTTCGTTTCTTCCTTTCACAAATCAAAAGTTATTTTTTCAAATACCTATTTCACTCGTAAGGACTCGAAGAACTGCCATCTGAATACGAGTAACAAGCCCAAATCAAAATTTATGCCGTCACCCGAATACGGGCGACGCGGCCTAATGAGAATTTTTTTCGTCACCCGAATACTGGCCGTCAGTCAGATTGCTAAGAGAGTGTGTGTTAGCGTGTAAGAAAATCAAAGTGATAAGAGAGTGTGTGTCAACGTGTGAGAGAGTCAAAATGTTTTGCCGGCAGTCAAAGTGTTAACATTACTATTTCTCATTTCGGAAGCGATGGTCTGTCTACTATTTTTTCTTTACTTGTGAATTACATGAATCGATTTAAGCTTTGCTAGCCGAAACTGTTCGCAGGAGTTCAGGATCTCAACAAAAAATTGCTGAAGCTTTTGTCTTGTAAATATCCCATTTTAATGTTTTAGATTTAATTTCTTTTCTGTTATTCCCGCAGGTTTCGGAGATTATGTATGTTTTTACACAGATTGTGTTTTGAGAACGCTTGTGAAAATATGTTTAAGACAGCCGGGTAGTTGGGCAAAGCCCAACCAAATAGAAAAATAAAAGCTTCGAAACAGTATCTCAACTAACTTAAGATTGATTATAATAAAATTGCATATCTAGATTTATACAATATTTCTTTTTTCCACTCTAATAATATAAAAGGCATAATTTATGGAGAATGAATAAATGAGGAGAAGCATGAGAAAGTCTTCGAGGTGGTACAATGAGCAATGGTGAGCAAGTGAGAAAAGTTATACCAACAGTGGAAAGGTAGAATAAAAATTGCATATAAAAATATACAAATAAAATACATAAGTGGGAAAAGAAAGCAAAGTAAAAAAAATAAATAAATAAAAAAATTAAATAAGTAAAAAATAAAAAATACAAATAAAATACATAGTGGGAAAAGAAAGCAAAGTAAAAAAAAATAATTAATTAAATAAGTAAAAAATAAAAATATACAAATAAAATAGTTAAGTGGGAAAAGAAAGCAAAGTAATGACACATTAATCTTCCACTATTTAATTCTAGGATAAAGAATAGCCAGAGGCCGTCTTATGTCTTGCACATCATTATAATCATAATTGTAAATTTGACGTTCAGTGTTGTTACTATTTCTCATACGACAATGAAACCTTTTAGCGAGATAGTAGTAAAAGGTTCTGAGCTTGACAATGGCAAGCTCCTAATGAATAGTGTTATTACGAATGTACCATGGCGCATCCGTAATTTGCCTCAGAATACTATTCTGAGCACTTTGCATCTTTTTCCTGCAAGAGTTATATGAGTATGTCCAGAACGGACAAGAACGACAAAGCATGGACCGCAAGATACACTTACAAATGAGTAATTTGTTATCAATAAGACAGAACGCTGTTTTGGGCAATTAGTGGTTCCAGTCTAACTTTATATACCCGAAACATCTGAATAATAGAATGTGCGTGTGAACACCATGTCAGAGAATTTGCGAATATCTCCCCAAGATTAGGGACTTGTTTAGCCCAGGGGAGAATTTCTTCATAGAACTACAGTTACTGATAATTGACTTTATTCCTGATAAATAATATTGCAAAAATTTTGTCAATATTTAGCTTAATTTCCCATTTTTGTAGGCAGACCTCTAATGCGTGGATGAATGAATATAACTGGAGTAAGAAATGGGGGGGGAGCATTCTGAGCAAGGTTTGTGGTGTGGTAGTGATTTATTAGACTGACATATCATTAAAAAGATTTATATTAAACATTTTACTTAACGTTTACTACAGTGAAAGACTAGAATACAGATAAAGTTGAGTTAGTTTCCGTATAGAACATGAAAACATTTCTTCGTTTACCATTTTAAATTCCATGTTCCTCTATCATTAAATGCCTTTAATCTAGCATTTTATCGCCATTAATTTCTACCTTCAGTTCCTCGCAACTATTCCGAAACATTCATAAATGGTGAAAACTACCGTTGATGTCAGCGCTGCTATATTTTCTTTAAAAGCATAATCGCGCAAACGTTTTTCAGCGTTCCTTCTTTGGATCTGCTCTCAAAGATATTCTGCTTCTTTTCATAACTGTTGAATTGCAATGAAAGTTCTAAATCCACACCAGGAAGTACAAGAATCGAGAAAATAAATTGGTTTGGTTTGATTAATTTAGTCGTGGCAAAGTACTCGAGGGCCACCTGCCTAAGGCGAGGGATGACTTCGCGAATGGCCTTTCTAAGAGAAAATGGCTCGTATACATATTACACATGGAAAAACAACGAAAACGAAGTGCAGACAGCCCGTTCACCGGCATTCCAATCCCGTACCAAACTACTAGTTTTCAGTGACTTAACCGCTTGGCTGCTGGTAGACTCAAAGAAAAGAAATTTTAGACATTTTGTGAAATTTTAGACGCTTTCATATGACCTGAAAAAAATGAGAAACAATATAAATTCTCTTGTGCTGCATGTCTTAATCAACTGTCTGTAAAAGTTTAATAACATAGGTAGAGTTTAATGTAAATTGTTAAATTCCATTTCAAGGTATACGGATATTATCTTTCCGTATATACGGATTCCGTAGTATACTGATATCACAAGGAAATTGTGAAATTTCATTTGGTATCACTTTACTTTTACGAACATCCTACACTAAGATATTTTCCGTAATTCAGTGGCATATCTGACATTAATATGCATTTATTAGCATATTTACTTAAAACGGAAGAAATGTTTTTCGCATTAAAAAATGTTGCCTAGAGTTTGGTTTTAGCAATATACAGTTGGGTTTAGCAGTAAATGCTGAAATAAAGGTGTTGAAGTTGAGCACGATTTTAACTATGGAAGATCTTACAATCTTAGGGCAATTTTTTCGGGTGATTTTGCTTGCCTACGAAAAGCAATACTATAGAGGAAAACGTTTTCCAGTAACACTTTCCTATTATAAGTGGAATTAAAACCTTTATTTTTTTTGACATTTTTCGCATTAAAAAGTATTGCCTAGACTTTGGTTTTAGCAGTAAGCGTTGAAGTTGAGCACGATTTTAACTACGGAAGATCTCACAATAGTAGGACAATTTTTCCGAGTGATTTTACTTGCCTACGAAAAGCTATACTGTGGAGGAAAACTGTTCCGATAATGCTTTCCTATTATAAATGAGATTGAAAAGTTTATTTTATTTAAACTTTTCTGATAATATTAAAATGCTGCCCTGTATACTATGTTCCAACTATTCAAGTTGCCCTGCATACTACTGCTCAACTATTCAAGTGGAATTTTCAACATAAGAATCTAAACTTACGAAAGAGGGGATTGGTAAGTTTAGTGTATCGTTGTGAAACTTCCGTGTTACTCATTAACATGATCTACATATCTACCAGTTGGTAAGTTTCCCTTTGTTGGAATATTATTTGACCTATTAATTGACTCTGGAGATCTAGACAGTGAGTTATCCAGATGAAAGCAAAAAATATGGGAAAATGCTTCAGATACGTCGTGAAGTGCAAACTTTTTACATGGAAAGAAATCAGGAGCAAAGCAAAAGTGACTGCAGTGTCATCTGACTATCAAAATATTAATAAAATGTGAAAAAGTAAAATCCTGAAATAAAGGAAACAGTAGGAAAGACTGCTTGGAATGAATGTCATTATTTCAAGAACATACATTTTTGTGAACGTGAGAAGATTCGAAGAAATCCCGTTTACTAAATGAAGAAGTTTTCTGGATAATTTAGAACCTAAACTGGATAATTGAACCTTGCTACAATGTGATTGAAAGTTCCACTATGATTAGCTATCAAAGGTTTGTTATTTTCTGCCTTTCGAACATATGTCTCGTATTCCTTGATAATAAATTTTAATGCTGTTTTAGTTTCACTGAGTATCTCACTGTTCTCGCTGATAAGGTATACTATAGATATATATCTATAGGTATACTATAGATCCACCAAGAATTAAAATTAGGGATAGAATCTTTACAAAACGAACAAGTTTTACTGGCAGGTTGGGAAATGTCATGAAAGTTGAACTTCTGTGCAATTGGAGCAATTTCATAACTGTTATGAGAATAGTGACAAAATTATAAAATTTATTCCTAACAGCCGAAACTTTTCTTTAATGACAAGACGAATCATTTTAAAAGCTGTATTAATGGCCAACTCTGTTAGTGGAAATGGTTACAACCAACAGAGTTCATGAGATAGCTCTGATTCTAAAGACCAAATTTTGACAACGAGAAATACGTAACAATGAAAAGTAAGAAACTGATGTTATCCTAGTTTTGGAAATTGGTACGTACGCTAATTTCTACTTATTTTAGCTAGATATTTTTGATTGCCTAAATCATATCATATCATTCTTGTTTAAAATTTTATTTCAGGTATTCTTTAATTTTTTTGATATAACTAATCGTTTACGCTGACAAACTTCTGTCTGATGAGTTAAGCAAACCAGATCAAAGGGTGCAAACGCAAAACGCTAGTTACAAAATTATAATTGAAATACAGTGCTGCTGTCATATAATTGATGTCCAGCTGTCATGTAATTGATGTCCAAGACATTGAATCGTTCTTAAAACTTAAAATTAGCTTTAGACTTGAATTAGTTACTTGTAAAGTTGGCTCACGGTTAGGTTTAGAATTTAAAGTCTTAGCAAGACCGTCAAAGACCTGCGTTGAGATTATTGAAATTCTGCTGGGAAATCGTAGTATTATTATTATTTTAAGTAACCAGTTATGATTTAGACCTTTAGCATAACTTCCTAACATAACTATTCGTAGACTTATTTAACAGCATTTTCAGAGCATTGGCTTATGGCTTAATTCATAAATCAATGTTTCTCTTCTTTATTAAACACACAAGCCGTAAAAGCTTCTAATATTTCCAGCACAGATGTGAAAAGCAGCAAAGGTAGGGGATCTTAAAAGAGTTTAAACAACCATACATATAAGCAGTATTTAGTCATTTCTGTCTAGACGGCTGTTATGAAATATTTCTTTGTTTGTTATAAACTTACTATGTTAAGGGCTATCGCAATAACAGTATCGTTTCTGGGCCATTATTATACAAAATTTGTATACAAAAAAAAGCGTTTAAATATTGCTCAAGACTCTTGCTTTTGAGAAAAGTTGGGTTATAACATTTTACACGATCATTGCCATATATAAAATGGAGGAAAGCGCGTCATTGTAAAATTTAAAATTAGGTAAAATAGCCAGTAATTTCGCGTAGGTTTTGAATAAAACTGTGTAGATTTCGAGGGCTGCTAGACACATTTCCCTTTTCTTCATGAACATTTTTGCGCCATGTGAGAAACGACGACCGTTTTCTCACTAAAAGCAATGGACGGAGTAAAGCACCATTTATCGAGAATAAAGCTGAATCATAATAGCTAAAAACATCAATAAATTAGAACAAATTAGTAAATACAAATAACATATATCAATCAGATAGATGCATTATTGATTAAATGTACTTTAATTTATAACAATTAGATACATTAAAAAATAAAAACAAAGACTTTAATTATCAAGAGCGTTTATTGCTTTTGAATTCCTTAGTTAATTAATCAGTAAGGCATTGATTAAATCTAAAAAGCACAGTAACGCACAGGCGATAGATTCAAGATCTTATATTCCCCGAATTGGCGTTATATTGCCTTTTTTGTTCTCCTCTACCTGTGTTCTAAGCACGGCTACGTTTATGGATTTTAATTTGCTAAGATTAGGCTTCATATGTTAAGGAAACCACCATATCTCCTTCGAGATTAAGTTTGGTAAGTTAGCAATAAGTTAGCAAATCTGCACAGTTTTCGTTTCTTTTATTTTTTTTTCTTTTGAACTGCATAATATAGATTTAGTGAAAATATTACCAAACGAGGGCTGATTTTATGTGTTAATATTTAATAAGCTACCATAATTTCTTTTAACCTTATCGTTGGGGGTATGCATTCATATCTTCTCAGATTTCTCCAGTAACTATCACAATTTTTAAACCCTGATTTTTCTCAAATTCTGTCATTTTGGTTTATTTACATTTTTTAATAAATATTTAAAGAATTAAGATAATTAAGATAGCCTTCTTTTTGGATGGGGGTATCATTTTGTAGTTTGGTTTCCTTTGCAGAATTTATATGTTTTCCTCATTTTTACCTTGGATTTTCCAGTGCTGTGTTATTATTTCAATATTTATATATTTTATATGTATTTTAAACTTTCTGAATTATTACTAGTCTAAGTTTGATTAAAATTTAAATCTATTAAAATGAAGTCTATTCTCGAACTATTTCAAAAGGAAACTGTGCTGTAGAAGATCTGCTTGCTTTTGTGTTAAGAAAATTTCTTTGTGTATTGTTAACCCGTTACATTACAATCTACTCTTGCTTTCGATGATTTTATGTGTAGATATGTGGCTGCTACGTTTACTTGACAACTCGGTTCTCCGACGGGTGCATTTGATCAACACGATCATTTGTCCGACACCGTAGTATATTTCTTGATAAGATCTATGACCTAGTAAGCACTCACCTTCGCCGCTGCTTTTTAAGGACTTGGAACTTTTAAGAATTTTATTTCATTCTGGGTAGCATTAAATTAATATTATTTTTTTATTTATTTAACCCAAAAGGGGCTATTAATCTCGAAATGGAGTTAGCGTTGGTTCACTATAAATAGCGTATCAGTTTTCAAATTATTGCCACCAAATACCGCTCTGTTTTATTTTTAAAGAAATTAAATAATAAAGAATCCGCAAGTATATATGTATGCTCCTCGTATCGAATTTCTTATATACTTTTTTTATTTCAAGAAATTTTTTTAATTACAAACTCAACGATTTGAAAGTGGAAGTTTCAACAATATTTTACGCAAATTATGCTTAAAGACACTGTTCTGAGCCTCCGGACTTTGATTATTTGCTCTCAGAGTCAATGTAAGTTTTTCGAACTTTATGTTTCTTAGTCTTACCCGTACGCTGTATGGGGACGATGATAAGTCGGGACACCACATTTTTGACATTTCCTTGGCTTCATTTTTTTGATCTCATGCTTACCCTATTCTATATCTATTCTAGCTATACGAAATTAATACTATTCGAAATGAAACAGTCTTATTTCTAGTTCGCGAGATTATTACTTTTCTAAAAAATCCAAGGTACTTATTTTTCAGTTTTAATTAACAAACTCGTGTTTGTAAAAACTGGAAATAGAACATTTTTATTTTCTGTGTGCCAGCGTGATGCCATACCGTACAGTCTACCTTGGTACTTTCAAATTTAATCTGGAAGGTTAATGAGTATTAAACTAATATGAAAGCAATAAAGCGATAATCAAAGTTCTTAAGAATTTTTTTTTACTTTTTAATGTGATAGATTTAAATAAACATGTATTAAAATCCTCGCATGATTTTAATTCATGTTTATTTAATTGATATAATTAGAAATATTCAATATTTTTATGAAATTACACTAACTGGACCAAGGAGGTTAGAATAAATAAGCCTCCTTGCATCTTCCGTACAATGAAAATGCAATCATGAAATGTAACGGTATGACGTCATGACATATAATGGCAGCTGCCATAGGCTAACTTCCGCTTAGTTTTTTTTTTTTTTTTTTTTTTTTTTTTTTACATTCTAATTTGTGTTGTCTACATGTTAGCTTTTATCGTGGAATGTTAATAAGTCTCCCGTTCTAATTTTAATACTTAACATAATTATTTTTTCATTAGCATATAGAAAAATCACAAGAACTGTAAATAGCTGTTTCAAATTCAATAAAATCTAGGTACATGACTATGTGTAAATAGTTAACTATTTGTCATGGTAAAACCTAGAACACCAGCGGACGTTTCAACAATATGTTACGCAAATTATGCTTAAAGACACTGTTCTGAGCCTCCGAACATTATTTACTCTTTGAGTCAATGTAAGTTGTTCCAACTTTAATGTTTGTTAGTCTTACCCGTACGCTGTATGGTGACCATGATAACAGAACGGACACAAACAGAAGAACTTTTGTGCTTAGACTCCTTCCAACAGACGTATGAATGGTGTATTGTTTAAAGAAAAAACTTGGAACCGTTTCAGATGTACCATTCATGATTTAATGAAAGGCTTATTTTAATAGTGCAACTTTTCTTTGGGGGAAGTGAGAGGTGGTGAACGGTAGTGTGCTTTTATTAAGCAAGAATCACTTATTAGAAATCTTTCCTTACTAACATTGTTAATGGACTAACACATAATTTTAAAATTATTATATTATAATTTATTATGTTTATTATTCTAATATCAATATTTGACAAAGGACGGCGGGACAATCTTCTTTACGAACTCATTAAAACGAGTTCTTAAAGAAGGACGACTGCGAAACAATTTTGCTCCGAGACAGCGTCTTAATAATTTTTATCCCAAAATAAACCAGAATTTAAATAGCGGCCGTCGCAACTCACATAGTATCTGACATAGCATATGTATGCCCTGTCTCCACAGATTTGGCCTAAGAGAAGCGACCAATGTATTTGTGTCAGTACTGGTGTAACCATCGTTTATGTGTTAACTACTGTTGCTTGCAAGTTTTTAAGCTCTCGAGTAAAGGAATACTATTTCCGGAAAAATTGACACCACTGTGACAAATTTGATATCCTCTTGAAGTCCTTCAAAAGACACATCTACTGATACCAATTACAAGCCTGAACGATTGATATTTTTCAAGTTATAGAAGTTTTTAAATGTATGCTCTGATTCACCATTGATAAAAGCATAACACAAGCAAGTTTTGAATATTGAAGTGCCAATATCAACGACAGGAAATGTACTAAATGGGCATAAATCACCTATATATGTCTGTGTGGATGTTCTGATAATACAGAATTAGAATTCTTCACAAGGAAGATTAATTTACAGCTTCATTAGTGAGAAACCTGAAGCATATTACAGATAAGTTTATTTCCATATAATCCCATTTCTGTTAAGCTTAAATCATTTTTAATTAATTTTTAAATTATTACTTGGCTATTCCTCTTAATATACCCAGCTTAACTGTGGATTTTCTTTGATTTTATTTAATATTTTGATAATGAAATGTATTTAAGGTGTCATTATAGTGGATAGCACTTGATTAACTGACAGTTGAATTATATATCATTGTGACTTATATCATTGTTTCACTCAAATAGCTAAAATATCTCAAATTCATTTTCCTTAAATTTGAATAAATAAAAATAGTTGCCATTCTGTAAACATACTAGTTAATCATAAAGCCTTCTGCCTGACATATATATATTTGATAACACGTAAGGTTAGAAT
>KK116876.1:130436-196077 GCA_000611955.2 Stegodyphus mimosarum | reverse complement strand
AAAAAAGTTTATAGTTTTCCTAGCTTTGTTGTAAATTAAATTGTTTAATGGTTATTAAGTAAGTATGTTAGAATTTTTTGAAAGAAATATCATTGTTAAATAAGGAAGTAGAATGAATAGTTGTATACAGAAGTATTCAAACTATATACAATAGATAAAAAAGTTGTAAAGTTTTAATGGAATATGCAATTTAAAAGTATGGAAACAGTATTACAAGTTTTATATAAAAAGTGTTATAAGTTATATTATATATACAGTTAAGATAGATACAGTTTAGATTATGTGATGTTAAAGATAAAATATAATATACAGAATAATATAAAAATATAAGAATCGGAAAGAAATCGCAACTGACTCTAGTCAATTACAGGTCTAACCTAGAAGGAGATGTAAAACCTTTGCACTTAGTCACAAAGTATGTGTCGAATGGGCATGCACACATTGTAGCTTAATTTGAAGAATTAGTTAAAAATAGGAGTATATTTTCATTGGATGATTTGCATCGTTTGCTAGCAGCAAATTAGAATCGTTTGTTACAGCTCTTAAGAACATTATTTTACTTTTATTTATGAATCACATTGATTACAAAATATGCATTTAATGAATGATATGTCTAATTAAAAACATTCAGTATATTTATAGAATTATATTACATTCTTTTTTCTTTTCAAATATATAAAAGATGTTATGTTACATTTCACACATATTCATATAATATCCTTCAAAATGTGTCGCTATTCAACTTGAGGAATGTATATCAATAAACTCTACTGATAAGCATTATTACAATTTAAAGCTCTTTGTTTAAAAGTCATATTAATAATATTTTGATCCTATTAACCGAACTGTCGATCACAGTAAGCGATGTGATTTCTATGTTTTCGTGTACAAACTGGAGGAACTTCGGAAATTCGATAATAATATCCAAGTGACGATGCTAAATGGCATCTACCTGTATTTTACTCAGTTTTCGATTAATAGGGGTGATTTAAATTCCTGGTTAATACGAATTTCTTGTGAATGGGCTGGCAGAATGAGAATTAGCGTGATTTTAATCACGAGCGTTGTTAATACGAGCCAGGTTTATTCGAGACATCCTCCACGAAGGCAATTCTTTGCCATAATCCTGATAATAATGGAATGTTTTATTGTACTGTGTTTACATTTTCAGCCTTATTAGCCTATAAGGTATTTCTCCCACCTACTTGCATGCTTTCGTAGTGTAATGGTCAGCATATTCGTTGTGTATTCGAAAGGTTTGAGTTCCGGCGAGGGCACTGCTTAATCTTCCCATTTCCTACTACAAAAATATTCTAATAATTCTACAGTGCCCGAACTTAAAAGACATGGTGAATAATGATTCTCCACCAGGATTTGGTGATTGGGTCTCTTAATCCTCTGTTGCCGTTTAAAAGAGGGGAGAGTACATAAGGCATTTCTCCCGCCTTCTTAGCATGCCTTCGTGGTGTCAGCATAGTCGGCACATATTTGAGAGGTTCCGCTTTCGGCGAGGGCAATGCAGAATTTCCATCTACTCCTGCTTTAAAATAACATAAATGTCTCTACAAGCCCAAAGGGGTCAATTTCTCCAGTAGGGCTATTAATTCCGTTTTGGCACTTTGCGTCCGTTCACTTTTCAAATTGTTGCCACCAAATATTAGAGAGCCCTGCATTGTATTTGAAGAAATTAAATAGTGAAGAATCTGCATAAATGTATGTATGTTTCTCATGCTGTGAAAGAACAAAGGTACCTAAAGACATCAAATTTTAAATAATGCAGTCTATTTTGCACGTTATAGCTAACATATCCTATTAAGCTGGTCTGTAACCTTATGGCCGATGCAAACAAAACGTTTCTAAAGGAACTAGTCCTTACAGAGAAGTACTGAGTGAGAAATTGTGCCTGTCCATGAGTAGTTTACTGGTTCTCTACAACTTAAGAAGATCAGCGTGTGCTTCACATGATACCTAAACCAGTTAGTTTCACCGAAGCATTAAATTTTACCCTTTATGCTAGACACCAGAAGTTCGCTAATATGAGATATTCCTATCTGCAATTTTTTTGCAGTCACTCAGGTAAGAAAGCTATCCGATCCCTAAAACTGATTGCATCTTCCAGAAAGTAACTCAGTTTTCCAAACAGAATGAGAAGTCATAAATAATCTCAGCCAATATGGCTTGTACATATTTTTTGTAAGCACTTAATGTGCTTATAACATATCATATTAGAATATAAGAGAAACACGCCAATGTGACAATCAAAATTTCTGAAACAACCTTGTATTTGGCATACATTTACTAAAAACACTCAATCGTTTGTTCGCCTGATGAGGAGGAAGGACCTGTCGCTGCCTTCGAAATCGATTGGGTGTTTTTAATAAATGTACGCCAAATACAAGGTTGTTTCAGCGATTTTAACATATCATATTGTTTTGAGCTTTCCCTCATTTAAAGAATCAGTCATAATTTCCATTTTTTGAAATTGGAGAAAACATTTATTGTTTATCTGTGTTTACTGCAGGGCAGTCTGTTGTGAAGTTTATCAGTCTTAAATTGTGTAAGAAGGAGAAATAAAAATTTGATGCAACTGACAGCAAAACTTAATGGAATTTTCCTCATTTTGCCCATGCATCGATTTATTCCTGATCCATTGCTTCACTTACTAGTTTCAAGCTTGCAGACCTTGAAGCAGTTTTACGCGGCCTGCAAAGATATTTCGAATATGTAATTGTTGCAGAGATTCCAAAATTTTAGTAAACTGATGTCCAAGTTTACATTATTTTCATTTCCATTAAAACCAACAAGGATAATGCAAAGGGAATGACTTTATTTACAATGCTAATTGAGCTAATTACTTTACATTGTGATATAAATCTTATCAAGGATTTGGAGGTGCAGTTTTTATTAATTTTGGTTTGTACTTTCGAAAAAATAAATATGCTCTATGAATTTTTGCACTAAGGTTTATGGCTTTTTTGGGATTATATTTATATGTGAACAGATTTTTTTAACAGTTGGAAATCAATTCGTAAAGGACCTCCTGATTCTCCAGCGAGTTATCACTCTGGGATGAAGAAGAATTTATGTTAATTTGCGCTAAAGTCTGCAAACTTCTTGAGAATCGAAACACCATCCGGTGTCAAGATGTAGTAAGAAATAAAGAGGTTTATTTTTAATTATTTAAATAGAAACCTATGTATTTTTATGCAAGGAAGGAACATCATAGGAATTTTTAATAAAGAACGAGAGAGACATAAGGTTTATTTTTATTTATTATCAAGTTTATTGTACCTGGTAAATTTTCTGTAAAAATTAAAAAAAAAAGTTTATAGTTATCCCATCTTTGTTGTAAAATAAAGTAAATTGTTTGGTTAAGTAAGCATGTTAGAATTATTTGAAAGAAATGCCTATCTAATAATTGAATATTTTGCTATGAATATATTGCTAATGCATTTTCAGTGTGAATGGGCGTGCAGAATGTACATTTGGACGATTTTTCTCACAAGCAACGGTTTCGCCGAGAAATCCTCCATGGAGGCATTTCTTCCTCCTGGTGGCATGCTTTGCCATAATCATAATACTAATGGATTATTTTACTGCGCAGTGTTTACATTTTTAGCCTTCTTAGCCTGTAAGGTATTTCTCTCACCTTCTTAGCATGCCTTCGTATCCCTAGCATGTAGTGGTGTAATGGTCAGTGCACTCGGCGCGTTATGGAGAGGTCAGAGTGGGTCTCTTAATCCTCAGTCGCCCTTTAAAAGGAGAAGCGCATAAGGCATTTCTTCTGTCTTCTTAGCATGCCTTCATAGTGTCAGCATACTGCCCTTGTATTCGAGAGTCTCAGCAAGGGCAAAGCAGATTTTTCATCTACTCTTGCTTTTGAATAACTTAATGTCTGTACAACCCCGAAGGGAGCAAATTGCCCAGTAGGGTATTATTTCTGTTGTGTTCATTCACTATAAATGTCGCTTCTTTTTTTGAAATTGTTGCCACCAAATATTAGAGCCCTGCATTATATTTAAATAAACTAAATAAGGAAGAATCTATGAATGTTTCTCCAGGGTTCGTCTGGTCCTTAAGAGTGCTTATGGTTTTTAAAATTGATTTTTGTTCCTTAAAAGTTCTTAATTTCGGCCAAAATTAACAGATGGTCCTTAATTTTAATCATCTGAAATTTCCGTCTGTTTTCACGACTGAGATTTTGAGTGTGAATTAGCATTTAGGAAGAATATTTTGCGATTTGTTGACATATATGTTTATCTTTTAAATGGATTAATGGGTTATAATTTGTTCCTATTTCTAATATAAATGGTAGGATACTCGAGTTTCTAAGCAAAAAGAATAACATATGTAATGTGCTTATAACATATCATATTGTTTTGGCCTTTCTCTCATTTAAAGAGTCAATCGTAACTTCAATTTTTTTTAATTGGAAAAAACATTTATTGTGTATCTGTATTTGCTGCAGGCCAGTCTGTTGTGAAGTTTATCAGTCTTAAATTGTGTCGTTGCAACTGAAGCAAAACTTTGTAGAATTTTCCTTCCTCCATGCATCGGTTTATTCCTGGTCCAGTGCTTAAATTAGCAGTTTCAAGCTGGCAGCCCTTGAAGCAGATTTATCCGGCCCGCAAAAACATTTCGATTATGTATTTGTTGAAGAGATTCCAAATTTTAGTTAATTGATGTCCAAGTTTACATTATTTTCATTTCCATCAAAATCAAACACGAATAATGCAAAAAGAATGAATTCATTTGCAATGCTAGTGGAGCTAATTAATTTACATTTGTCAGGACTGAGTGTTCTGTGAGTATTTTTGGCAAACATTGTGAAGTAACTGAAATGCGCTTTGTTCTGGTGTAGATACTGTGCTGGAGAATAACTGCACTTGAAAGGGATTTAAAATCCCCTTTTATTAAAACAATATTATTTACACACTTCCCAACTCGGGAGGGATACAGAAAGTAAAAGACCACACTCGAGCCTAACTTAACAATCAGATAAATTTAAACTAGGCTAAATAAATTTAATTATAACTCGGGAGGGATACAGAAAGTAAAAGACCACACTCGAGCCTAACTTAACAATCAGATAAATTTAAACTAGGCTAAATATAAATTTAATTAAATCCTTGCTCACAGAGCTAATTCGCGGAGTTTGGCCTCTAACTAAATGGTGCGTAGCAAGAAATACTAATACTAGCGCACTTCGATTTATTTCAATATGCAATCACGTAGTAAGCACTATGGCTTATAATTTTAGCTGCTAGCTGGTCAGGCGAACGTCGAGCAGAATGACCGTGATCTGAGACTAAAAGCTCTCTCACCCTAAGAGGTTTCTACCTTTGGTTTAAATAGTACTTGGCTGTACTTCAAATTAGCATAAGCTGAAAACGCGCGCTTCTTCTGACGGGAAGTTGAAACAGAGAAGAGATAGAAAGATTTAAATTAAAATAAAACTTTGTTAGTTTAACTAAAACCTTACACATTGTGTTATAAGTCTTATCAAGGATTTGAAGATTCAGTCTTTATTAAGTTTTATTTGTAATTGTCAAAAAATAAATACACTCCATTATGAATTTTTGCAGTAAGGTTTATGGCTTTTTTTGTGGTTATATTTATATGTGAACAGATTTTTCCCACAGTTGAATATCAATAAGTAAAGAACCTGATTCTCCAGTGAGTCTTCAGTCTGTGATGAAGAAGAATTAATGTTAATTTCTGATGCCGAGTGTCAAGATGTAGTAAGAAATAAAGAGGTTTATTTTTAACTATTTACATAGGTACCTATGTATTTTTATGCATGCATCATAGGAATTTTTAATAAAGAACAAGAAAGAGATTAAGTTATTTTTATTTATTCTCAAGTTTTGTTCTACCTGGTAAATTTTCTGTAAAAATTTAAAGAAAAAGTACATCTTTCCTATCTTCGTTGTAAATTAAAGTAAATTATTTAATGGCTAAGAAAGCGTGCTAGAATTATTTGAAAGAAATGCCAATGTAAGAAATTTACATTTTGCTTTGAATATATTTGAATTACAAAGTGCAACTTTGATGGTTGCATTTTGTATTGTCTTATAGCGGTCAACTTCAGATATCAAATTGAAAATAATTGTGAATTTTCTATTTTGCAATATTATTGTTATTTCCAGTATTATGATTATTATTATTTATGTGTGTTTTGATAAATATATTGTTATTTGTTTATTGTATTATTATTGTTTGATAAATATAAATTATTATTTATGTGTGTTTTGATAAATATTTAAATTTATTTTATTTTGAAGTGGTATTATATCAAAGAGTTTTTTAATTTACTTTTATTTTAATTTGAAGCTCAAAATTTTAAAGTGTTTCACGGGAGCTTTCCTAGCACTGGAAAAACGTTATCCAAATCAAGCGTTGCCAACTATACTTTTAAATATGATTAAAATAAAATTAATAATCAACGTACATTCTAACGATTAACTATGTTACGTAACATTTACTGATGTAAAAATTAAACATAAATGTTAAGACTTAATTGAACATTTCATAAATAAGAGGAGATTTACGCAATACTACATGAATACAATACATTACTACAGTTCATTTCAGCCTAAGTTTCTTATGAAAAGTTAATGGGAATAATTTAATTTTTATTAAGAAAGGTTAAAGTTTAAAACCCAAGAGATCGGTGATACTGCCAAACCGGGTGAAGTAATAAAAAATAAATAATACAAATATGCAAATATATACAAAAATTCCTTACTTTGAGCTGAAACTCTGACGTTCCATTTTTTTCAGAGTTAAAGTATGAAAAAAAATCACAAAACTATGATATAAAAATTTTAATGTTAAATAAGAAAGAATGAATAGTTATATATAAAGATATTAAAATTACGTACAAAAGATAGAAAAGCTAAAAAGTTAAAATAGAATATACAATTAAAAATTATTACAAGTTATATATAAAAAGTATTATAAGTTATATAATATATACAGTTAAGTACAATTAAGATTATGTGATGTTAAAGTAAAATATAATATATAGAATAATATAAAAATATAATACAAGCATTAGAAAGAAATCGCAAGTGACCGTAGTCAATCACAGGTTTAACCTAGAATGGCGCGTAAACATTTACGCTTAGTCGCAAAGTATGTGACGAACGGGCATGTGCATGTTCTAACCAATTAGAAAAATTAGTTAAAAATAGGAGTAAAATTTCATTGAATGATTAGCATCGTTTGCTGGCATCAAATTCGAATCGTTTGTTAATCGCTCTTAAGAACATCGTTTTTATTTATGAATCTGTTTGATTAAAAAATATGCATTTAATTAATTATATGTCTAGTTGAAAACATTGAGTAATTTTATAGAAATACCTTCTTTTTAAGTATATAAAAGATGTTATGTTACGTATTACTCATATTCATCTAATATCCTACAAAATGTGTCGCTACTCCACTTGAGGAATGTATATCGATAAACTCCACTGATGAACATTATGATAATTTTGTTTAAAAAAATCGTGTTAATAATATTTAACTTCTAATAATAATTAATTAGTCACTCCTGTTGAAGACTACAATCGAAACTTAATCAAGTGTCAAGCTGTAGTAAGAAATAAAATAATTTAAATTTAAATTTTTCTAAATCATAAATAAAAAATATTTGCTTTTTGTAGCTGTTCTAGTCAGAGCTCTTACTATGTATTAATTAGGTAACATTGTAAGGTTTTAGTTAAACTAACAAAGTTTTATAATTTGACTTTCAACTTCCCGTTAGACTAAGCGCGCGTTTCAGCTTTATGCTAATTTGAAGTGGAGCCAAGTTCTATTTAAACGAAAGGTAGAAACCTTTCAGTGTGAGAGAGCTTTTAGTCTCAGACCACTGTTACTCTATTCGACGTTCGCCTGACTATCTAGCATTTAAATTTTAAGCCGTAGCGCTGTTACGTTATTACTTATTGAAGTAATTCTAAGTGCGTTAGTATTAGTTAAATCTTCTTACGCACCATCTAGTTAGAGGCCAACCTCGCGTTATATGCTCTATGAGTGACGACTATTTAATTTCTATTTAGCTTTAGTTTTAAATTTATCTGATTGTCCATTTTAGACCCAAGTGTGGAGTTTTACTTTCTGTATCCCTCCCGAGTTGGGAAGTGGTTTGTAAATAATAGTGATTTAATAAAAGAGGATTTTAAATCCCTTTCAAGTGTAGCTATTCTCCAACTCAATCACAGTATCTATCACAGAACATAGCTGCATTCAGCTCCCTGTTCAAGATCAGGACTTTAAGCTGTTACGAAGATGTTTTCCAAGAATATGCACCGAACACTCAGTCCTGACAACGTTACCTGCAATGTATCTGCAGAATTAACAATGTAGGCGAAAAAAGCAGAGAGAATGCATTTTGGTTTTATGTTTTAATACACATTTTGGTCATTCTTGTTTTATGGGAGAAGGAGATTTATTTTTTAAAAGTAAAATGCATCATGAATATTCAAACATTCAGTAAAGAGGTAAATATTATTAAAGAGGTGAAACAAATTTATTTCAAAACAAATAAATTACTTGAATTCCGAATTTCTTATTTGACAGTCGTGAAATAAATTTTTGCTTTTTTATATGATTTCTATAAATTGATAATTAATATATCTAAATTATCGCAGCTGCGTTATGGACTATACTGAGCAGTTTAAAATGATCATTTTTCCAGAATCTCATATATGTGCTGTATTTGATTGTTTAACTATTTGTTGTAGAATAATTTTTTTCATATTATGGATATGGCTCGTAAGGTTCTTATTTTTTTAGTTATATGTTCATTTTTTGTTTTTGAATTAAACTTATTTTAAGAAAAGAATTGTAATCTGTATAAGGACTATTAGATTCTCTCGATAATAAAATGTCGTCTCCTGTAATATTTTATTCTACGAGCTCTAAAATGTTCCAATTTGGTACAGTAAGGAAAGTTCGTTTGACAGTGTGTAGCTGATAGTGCTTCAGGATTTTGGTGTTTCCAGATTTTGGTTTAGATTAAAAGAAAGTTATAGGGTTAATTTAACAAGCTGGAATTAATTGAAATAAATGTCAGCGTATTTCAATTACAAAGTATAAACAAAAGACATTTCTTGTTCCCATACACCTCTAAAACTTCAGGTAGGAAATAAATACGAATTTTTTGCATGTTATTCAAAATGGATTATTATTATTATTAGAATTGCTTTATAAGTTTATTTAATGACATTAATTACCTTATGAGTGAAATTTAAAATTTATTTTATTTAATTTTTGTTAGAACTGTATTTAAATTTGCTCAGAAAAGTGTTTTGGTCTGTCAGCTGCTTTCTGATCATGTATTTTGCCAGCATGCAATCAGACTCTGAGACCACTGACATATAAACTTTGACTCTTATCAGTATACCATTAAACTTCTCTAAGATATTTTTCATAAGTTTAAAAAAGTAAGGATTTCTTCTACGTAGAATAGGAGTACTGCTATATCAGTTTTGCTGTGAGAAATCATTAGCCATCAAAAGTCATTTACTCCCTTCCTGAGACCATATAGAATTTTTATGTTGCACAAAAAAGTCAGGTGTTCATTCAAAATATACCTTTGGAGGAAATATGTCTGTGAATCTAATGTACGGTTCGATTCATTCCCTTGAAAGAAGTGTATTTTAGGATACTATGATATCTATTAGAACTATTACAACCTTGAAGTCCAATGTAAAAATTCCAAATTTTGTAGTCTCTCACCTTTTTATATATCCCTGAATTTTGACATTTTGGGAAATGTGATCATCTTAAGAAGTAATGTGTTTGGTGTGTAATGAAGCCGATCAGTGTAGCTAGATCATCTATTATCGAGAAAGATTTTTAAAACCAGATCTACTTTATTGTCCAGAAGGAGAGACGAAACTATAGAAAAGGTTATCAGGTTACACTCCAATTACACTCAAACTAAACACTGTTTACCTTTCCTAGATTATGAAACGAATTCTTCTTCTGGCTTAATGCAGTATGCCACGTCATTACAACAGCAGTAAAAAGAACTGTAATATATACAGGGGGTCTACAAATAAGTAAATCAAAAAGAATGATTTATTTTAATGTAGTTAAAAGTAAAAAAAATTAAAGTATGTTAAAAAGATAGGACAAGGTGCGCCGTCTGTTAAAAAATGAAACCACCTAGCATTTTTTCTTTGATGATTGGCATAAGGAAAATCTATAGCATGTCCAGGTAAGTAATTCCCCTAACAGTGAAGAAAAATTGGCCGAAAACATTCCAGGCACTCGCTGCAGAAAACACGCTTACTTTGGGGATAGCCCTTTTTATGTTGTAGGATGGCATGAGGATTTTCTGATCCCCAAATTCTTAACATTATGTTTATTCACTTTACCATTAATTATCATCATTATTACCAAGAAATTTTCATCATTCTGTATGCGCCTTAGCATATCCATGCAAAATTCTTGTCAAAATTTTCAGATAATCAGGCTTCAGAGATTAATAAAGCAAGTTCAGTTTGCAGGGTTTGAACTTGGGACGTTTACGCGGGACTTTTAGAATTGTTGATTTTGGAATTCCCAGCCCCAAACTTGTCAGGACTGAGTGTTCGGTGCATATTCTTGGCAAACATCTTTGTGAAACTCCTTAAGTCCTGATCTGGAACAGGGAGCTGAATGCAGCTATGTTCTGGTGGTAGATACTGTGCTTCAGTTGTATAATAACTGCACTTGAAAGGGATTTAAAATCCTCTTTTATTAAATCAATATTATTTACAAATCACTTCCCAACTCGGGAGGAATACAGAAAGTAAAGGCCACACTTGGGTTTAAAATGAACAATTAAATAATATTTGAACTAAAGCTAAGTAGAACTTAAATAGTCGTTACTCGCAGAGCTATACGCGAGATTGGCCTCTAACCTAAATGGTGCGTAGCAAGATTTACTAATACTGACGCACTTGGATTTATTTCAATAAGCAATCACGTAAAAGCACTATGGCTTAGAATTTAAATGCTAGCTGGTCAGGCGAACGTTCAAATAGAGTGACCGTGATCTGAGACTAAAAGCTCTCTCTGGTTTAAATAGAACTTGGCTCCTCTTCAAATTAGCATAAGCTGAAAACGTGCGCTTCTTCTAACGGGAAGTTGAAAGTGAGAAGAGATAGAAATATTTAAATTAGAATAAAACTTGGTTAGTTCAACTAAAACCTTACAAACTAGCTTTGATATGGATTTTGTAGGACTTGTCACGAACGTTTCTTTTATGTCAACCATCTCTTCTAAAACTGCCGGCTGGGCTATGCGGTAATAGCACCCCTTTTCGGGGCTGTTTTCTTGTATTCTCGGACAAAATTTCGTCATACATGCACAGCAGAATTAGTTTCATGGAACGAAAGCCAGCATTTCGCTTTTTCAACCCTGTTGCACATCTCCATTATAGAGCTGGAGCAAAGCGCATGTATTTATTACCGCGTAACGCGTACATCGGTTGACTTGAAGTACTGAATCGGTTCCGTTCCTTTGTTCGTTACTCGCATTTGTCGTACATTGCAGTTTATTCAAAAACGAATGATGCGGTTTGTTGTTCGAATACGAATGATGCGGTTGCTAACAAAAACTGTGCGCCACAATGCGAGTATATTTTTTTATTGATAATTTCGAATTTTTTTGGTTAATTCATCGGATTTACATTATGTGTCTTAGTTGAAATTTTATTTATTTGCTGATATTTAAGAGGATGAGCAATTTTTGACAGCGTGCAGCGTTATTTTGTATTTGCTTTGGTTTACATTAAGACTTATAGTGCATATTATGTTTGTAATAATTTGGACCAAATTGCATTTTGTATAATGAATGCTAGCGGGAATACAGAGGCTGTTCGCACATTTTTTAGACGATGTATATTGTATTCACAAACTAAATTACATAAAATTCTTTTGTTTTAAATGTTCTATTTGACATCTCTTATTCTGAACTATCTTTCGACACCGCAGTTACCAGGATAATAATGCCTTTTAAAGTGTCAGAAGAGGTATTCTATCCCATTCCTCCCGAACAGCTTTCCAGAGTTCTGTTAGGGTTTTGGGACAACGTTTGGATAATGCAGTTTTTAAAAGTTTGGATAATGCGTTTTATTTTTAACTTGCCATTATAAGAAAAACCAGCAACAATCATGAATCCCTTAGAAAAACTTTCTTTCGATTCTTTGAACCATGTACTTAAATTTTTTCTCCCCTTTTATGATAATAAATGGTTCTTTTTTGTTACAGTCATTTAAATACACCCATGCTTCATCTATTGCGACAATTGTTTTCCATTTTTCTTTGGATGAGTGTTTCTCATATAGAATTTCTGCAGCGTGTCCTGCGTCGAGCGATATGCTTCGGAAGAAGACGATGCACATTGCGTTTTTTCGCTTTCTTAAGATTTAAATCAACAATTATGATTTTATTCACAGTGGACACCGAGCATTTTAATGATTTTGCAACTGTCCTTTGACTAAGGGGATTTTCTTTTAACATTAAACAACGTACCTTTGCAAGAGTCGAGGAAGATTTTCCTCGGGATACTTGTTTGGAATTTTTGTCCCACTCGAGGCTCCAATTTGACGTTTGTTTCCTTTCTTGTCGATGATATTACCTATCGACGCTTTAGATATCACAAAACCATGACTCTCACATCGTTTTTGGATAATAGTATGCATATTTCTCTTCGGAAAGAGCGTGAATGTAGCCTTCGAACCACTGCTTTGTTAAATTCGCCATTTTGAACAAAAACAAAACTTTCGAGCCACAGACGATAATTTTGACTTTTAAAAACATAGTACAATTGCAATTACTTCTTTTGCAGCAAACGAGTTTTTATTACCGGTTACCAAAATCGTCTAAAAAATGTGCGAACAGCCTCTGTAGTTTGTGAAATCTTTTCCTCCTTGTAAAATCTTTCTTTTAATACAATGACAAAATTTATAAAAAATAATGTTCTCTAAAAACTTGTCAAATAGTGATGGATGTTAATGTGATTAATGCAAGACTGTCTGAGTCTTTTATTTTATTCTGACAAAATATTAGTCTGAGAATTAGTAACGTATCTTATGGTGTTTAAAGCCTGATGTATTTTTTTTTCAAACTGGTTATTTGACTTTTTTTAAACATGAAGTAGAACAAAAATTTCTTATTATTCCTGAGGGTATTAAATCACCTTCTCTATAGGCTTGCTGACTTCAGAGTATTAAACTAATAGTATAATGTGAAGGCATCATATACAATTTAATTAAATGACTTTAAGGCAATCTTTAAGCATACTGATAAAAGTAACCCCTTGGAATTTTGTGTTTTTATTTTCATGCTTTTTCTCCGGTGCTTTTTAAAATTGGTTAAAGACTTTCCAAAAGTTTATTATTATTTCTTCCAATATTTGAAATTCTATCATGGTACGTTAGTTAATAGAGATGTGTAATTTACATTTAGGCATTTGAAATTTCTGTGTGCATTCAAACAATTATCAGAGCACACTGTTTTAATATTTGATGCTATGTTTAAATAACATAGTATCAAATTTAATCAAATTATGGTTAACCTAGTGTCATAGTTTAATGTTAATTTAAATAACAAACTGAATTCATCATAAAAAATTTTTTTAAAGGAAAGCCGATTGTATTAATGTTATTTAAAATTTATAGAATGATTTTTAGAGCTAACTGATTGTTTAAAATCTTTTCCATCGTGAGATTTTTTCGTGGCGTCTGTGCGTACGTACTTGTGTATGTATGTATCTCGCATATCTGAAAAATGAGTAGCCTCAGAACGTTGGAATTTTGTATCTAGGACTGCTATAACATGTAGACGTGCACCTCCAATTTTTGTTGCAATCGGTCGCACCAAAAGCATACATATATATATAAACTAGTTAATTCTTTCATAATTTTTGAAACATGCACCTTTGTCTACTTTTCTAATTTCTCTCTCTGTCTCTCTATATACTATATATACATTACTGGCCACCCAAATTCCAACACTAAGAATGACAAGACATGCCACAACAAAATTTATTTAGTAGATAGCATATTGACCAAGTATCAAATGATTAAATTTATAGACTTCTGTGAAGTGTGGTTCTTTCCAAAATCTTCAGTAGCCAGAGTAGCCGCCATTGTTGAGATCACCGCTGTCACACGCCTCGGAGACTTTGGATGTGTTCTTGGTGTACAGTAGACCAGACAGCTTCCACATGTTGCCAAAGTTGATGTGGTGTGGCAGCTTGGGATGTAATCTGGGTCAATCGTTCAGCAACCATGGACCACATGTTTTCTATGGGCGTAAGATCCGGAGAGCGAGCCGCCCAGGAAAGCAATTGAATCTGGCGGTTGACGAAGATCCCTTGGACAATGCGTGCCACGTGAGGTCTTGCATTATCCTGTTGAAATATGGCTGTGGGCAAGCCCTGAAGGTAAGGAAGGACAACTGGCTCCAACACCTCGGAGATGTAGCGCTGGCTGTTTAAAGTGCCGGCAGTGCGTACTAGAGGAGTACGAGCGTGATATCCAATACCGCCTCGTACCATAATACCCGGTGCAGGACCAGTGTGGCGGTGCATAACGCAGCTGTTCAGCATCCTCTCTCCATGGTGTGTCCTGACTCGAATCTGACCATCGTGGTGTTGCAAACAGAAGCGTGACTCGTCAGTAAAGACATTTTCATTCCATTCTGCCGTCCACATCCTTCTTTCATCGCATCATTGGCGGCGGAGACGTCTGTCTTTCTGCAATGGACGTCTTGCGGACCGACCACTTTTCTGTAAACGGCGTGGAATGGTACGCGCAGACGCTGGATGATGCGTTACAGACTGAATGTGCTGTACTATGGTTCGTGATGTGACTGAGCGATCCGTCACTGCAATGCGCACAATGTTTCTGTCATCACGTGAAGTGGTGCACTGAGGTGGATGCGATCGAACACGTCGGTCCGTCGTATCCTCCAGCATCCAACTGTCACATGTCCGCATTACAGTTGTTTGGTTTCCTCTAACACGACTACCGATTTCCCTGAATGATAATCAACACTCTCAGTAGGCTACTATCCTTCCTCTGTCGAACTTGGATACTTGATCAAACGATGATCGCTGTTTACTACGAGGCGTAATGGATCTTTTTTGTTTTTTGAAAAAACCACAAGGAAAACGCAATTGCCGAACTTGAAATAGCGCTTTGAAGTGGCGCCGCAGGCGCACGTGATGTGCGTCTGCACTGAAATTCTAATTATTTGCATTCCGACTACTATCTCCAGTTTAGCTTCGCTCTTTAGCAGCACTTTGCATTGCGACGTGTTTAACATTCTTAGTAATTTGAAGTTTCGCTACTAATTGTACTCTGTGTTACTATGAACATCTGTAAAAATATTTCTGTGGAAAGTTCCAGATCTCAGAAGTGTTGTTTTGATAAAATAAATTTTATCAATCTATCATCGGACCTGCGTGCTTTCAATCTAATACGTAACCGTACGCATGCAACAGTTATTGTGATAGTTACCAATAGTTTTATCTATGGTTACTTATCATTTGTTATGTATGTTCTTACAGACTTCTCTAAATATTACTGGCGTAATTTTTACCTCTCGATTTTCAGATGATAAACTTAGTTAAATAAAAGAGGAAAAGTACCTCTTTCTTTGAAAGGAAAAATACGGTATTTAAATTATTTAAGAAGACGTTTTTCACTCCTGTTCAAAAAGTTCACAAAACTTTATCCTTGCAAAATTTAAACATTCAGGATGGTAATTATCAAAGTATTTTTAATTTGTGTAACTATTATATGTTATTACAAAGAACAGTTTTGGGAGATTTTTTTTTTTTCGAATAATGTATATTTGTATACGATTTTGCCGCAGTTTTTTCCCTGACATACTTTCGAAACGCATGCCTCAAATCCTTTCCATTAATTACCCTTTCGCGCTGTGAAATGAATCACCAAGTAATCCTCACTCCAGACGCTCATTTCGTAATTCTAAACTGTGGAATAATACTTTCATTAGGTAACTTCTCGTTTGATCAGGTTGTACGCAGTATTTGCAGTTTGAGAAACGGTTTGAATTGGACAAGACTGATGCATGGACGTTAGTGCTGAATATGAAATCGAGCATTGTTCAGATGTAGAGATTGAACGTCATCGGAGACGTATATGGGAGAATGAAATGAGTAACATGACTGTGCATTTAGATGCACTCCATTGCAATTACCTAGCCCTGTATAGATTAGTGTTATTTACAGGGATTCGCATTTATTTTCGTTGTTCTTTTTGAATTTTGGTTCGAAATATCAGTTATATCAGTTACTGATTCTTAGAGAAATGCTTTTATTCTTCTTTCACATATATAGCTGATCATCTATTTTAAGACTTGCTTGCTTTTAAAAATGCTATTCGAAACGGTTTTGGTGAAAATACACGCACGCATACACACGCACACGTGAAAGCTTCCAAATTTTATATTACACTTAAACGGATTTTTTTTATATGTACAGACCGTTTCGGAATTTGGGCAAATGCCACATTGGGCTAGTAATATTTAGAAAGAGAGTATTTTTAGAATGTCTAATAGACGGTCTCCCGCTCGAGATAAAAAGACTCGAGATAAAAAGACACTGGCACGTGGAAGATAAAAGTATTTTATTTGCGGCCGTTGCAACACATTATATTCATAGAGCCGAGTTTGTTAGCACAGATAGAAAGATAATTATCTTAGTTTTTTTTTTTTTTTTTTTTTTTTTTTTTTTTTTTTTTTTTTTTCCCGAATATAAATGTCTGGCGCTCTGGAGGTAAAAATGCTTATTTCGAATAGTGTTACTACTGCCTGCTGTCAGTCGTTGAGTGTGTTAATCAAAAATTCATTAAAGTTTCATAAAGTAAGAAATAAATCATCAATTGTTGCTACGCAAGTAGCGATCGAGCGATAAGTCGTTTTTCAAAGGCATACTCCAACAGTCTTCCTTTTGGGGATCTGCAGAATGACTTTCACTAATCTGGAAATTTACAGTCATGGGGACCAGAGAATTGGCTACCGTGAAATTAAAAGGAGGTGTTGAAAACGAGTGATTTAGTGCTTTTAGTCTGCACGAAAGCATCCCTGCTCTTCGGGAGATAGCCTTATTTGCTTAGATTAGGTTTGAAATAACTTAACCTAACCATTTTTCGCTTCACGAAAGTTTCCGCTACGTTGTGCTACCACTGTGGTAGCCCCGGAGTGGAGTCCCCGGAAATAGTTATTTTTCTACGGCATTGACAATTCAGACAGTTCAGTGCATATGTCAAAATAATGTTTCTAAACTATCAAATTTACAGAATGTGTAAACAGAGAGATTTATATTACATTAACCTTTTGATAAAATTATACCTCTTATCTTTCCTACCGAAAATAACGAAATTTATTTGCCACTGCATCCATCTCAAACAGTTTGCGTGATGGATGTACGTGCAATGATTAAATTACTTTTTTTGTTTTTCAATTTCACCATACGTTAATGATTTAACGGGAAAATTATTGAGTATATAAATCATGGATTACACCCTTTCCATCAATGACAGATTTCCATTTAAAATACGCATCTGAAATTCTGAAGAAGCAGCAGTCGTGAGCAGAGTGCCGTCTGACAGCTCAGTCAAGGAACTCCCTAATGTCCTTACATCTATAAAAGTCGTGATAATCCGTATAATAATTTGTGCATTTCTCTGACTCACTTTTTAAGCCAAAATAGATCGCTATGTACACAAAGAGAACAGAAATTGTACACAATGCCAAGTTTGTGTGAAGCAAAGTTTCTGATATTCAGCGATTTTTTTTAACTAAATATATTGCTGTCTATATGGGGAGAATGGGGGAGAGAGAAAAGTATTTTATTATGGATACTTCTTGCATTTTAAATTTTGTTAATTAGTTTCTGTTTTATTAACTATTAGTGCACCTGCATTTTTGAAAATAGCTGTTATCTTTGGGGTCTTAGCTTGGCAAAAACTAGTCATCAATGATTGGTGACTTTTCCAGAAAGGTGTGAAGATAATCAAAAAGTATCGATTATGCTACATCCTAATGATACAATTTTATAAAATGCTTTAACATCTTTCAACAAAATACAGATGCAAACATCTTTATTATGGAAGACTACCTATTTATATAGAAAATGAAAGCCTATATAAAATCAGTTTTGAACATATAAAAAATTATGCATAACATTAACAACATGTTCCCTTCTACGTACCACTGGCTCCGGTTCGAATCCCGAACATCCTTCGAAGTATATGGTACATGACGTCCTCAAGCTGTAAAAGAGTTCGTGGCGCTGACTGCAGTATCATTGGGACCAGGTTCGAATAACGGAGAAAGCATGCGTGTTTGTAAGCGTATAGTGTCTGTGCGGCAGAGGGGCATTCAAATAAAAGAAGTCTTCGAAAGTCTTCTCGAGAGGTTGCTGGTAGGAAATGTGGTGTGAGATTCGTTATCGATAGACGTGGCGCAGGTGGAATAACAAAACATTATATAGGACATTACGTGAATACGCATTTGAACTAAGGGGAATTTATGCAACTTCTGTATATTTAAAAATTTTAAAATATGTAATTTAGTTCTATAAAACTGCTGAAAGTTTTTAATTTAGATATCACGAATTCGAACTAATTAAATTTTAAAAAAATAATGTTTTTGAGATCTGCGTATATTGCTTTTAAATAGTTTAGTTTGCTCATTAATAAAAGGCAGATTTAATACGAAAAAATAATATCTTGCGTTTTTCAGAATGGCAACAGGCTCGAACGAAAAGTGAAACAACCCAAATCGAGTTTCGAGACTAAAATTTAAACGCCTCTTTCTGAAATGTTATATACGAACTTTCTTTTAGAAGCAGATTAATACACAGTCCAGTCACATTAATGTGACCATCTGTCAAAAGCCAGAATAACCACCTTTCGCAGAGCGGACTGCTGCGAGACGTGCAGGAAGAGAGTCACATAGGTCCCTGAAGGTGTTCTCTGGGATGTTGAGCCATGCCGACTCTAATGCCGTGGCCAGCTGCGCTAGATTACGCGGTTGAGGATCCATGGCGCGAACAACTCGATCGAGATGGTCCCACAGATGCTCGATTGGGTTTAAGTCAGGTGAGTTTGCTGGCCAGGGGAGGACGGTAAACTCATCCTGGTGCTCTTCGAACCACGCACGTACACTGGCAGCTGTATGGCACCTCGCATTGTCCTGCTGGAAGATGCCATCATCCTGAGGAAAAACAATGCGCATGTAGGGGTGAACATGGTCCGCAAGGACAGATGCGTACTTGTATTGATCCATTGTGCCTTCCACAATGATCAGTGAACCTAGAGAATGCCAGGAAAACATTCCCCAGACCATAATGCTCCCGCCTCCAGCTTGGACCGTTCCGGCAATGGTTGCAGGGTGGTTCCTTTCAGAGGTTTCACGCCTTATACGCCAACGTCCATCTGTCCGATGGAGCATAAAACGCGATTCATCCGAAAACGCAACCTGTCGCCACTCAGTGGACGTCCAGCTGCTGTACTGGCGTGCAAATTCTAGCCTTCGCCGTCGATGAACAGCAGTCAGCATAGGTGCACGAACCAGGCGTCTGCTTCGGAGGCCCAGACGCAGCAATGTTCGCTGAATAGTACTTTGGGAGACACTTTTGGTAGCCCCTTGGTTCATTTTGGTGGTCAGTTGCTCAACGGTAGCCCGTCTATCTGCCCGAACGCATCTCCGCAACCGTCGTTCGCCTCTGTCATCTATGGCCCGTGGTGCACCACATCTGCCACGTCGCTGATTTTGGACAGTCCCATTTTGCCATGCACGGTACACTTTTACCACGGCGGCACGCGAACAGTTCACAAACTCAGCCGTTTCGGAAATGCTTCCACCCTTGGCCCGAAAGCCAATGATCATGCCCTTTTGGAAGTCGGATAAATCGCTTCGTTTCTGCATTACGCCAACGATTGAAATGTTTTCCGAAGCCCTCACACACCCTTTATATACGCTCAACTGCACTGTGCTGCCACCTGCCTTCTGTGATTGGTTATTTAACTCTGACATGGAAAGTACGTGGTGGTCACATTAATGTGACTGGACTGTGTAAGTGTACGTCTCCTTAAAGATTCCACCCTGAAATACCTGAATTCTTCGAAATGGTTGTAGAAAATTCGATGCTAAGCAGAAGAAATTATGATGTAATAAAACTTTTTTTGTGAAAGATGTGATAAAATATAATATGTCTACACATAATCCCCCCCTTCCGAAAACAAAAGCCTATTCATTGTCAAAAAAGAAAAAGAGAAAGAAATTGTTTGAACTTGTTTTCGGGAATGCATGGGAAGTTTCCGTAAAGATTGTCGCAAGATTCCCAACAATGAGAAATTAAAAAGAACAAGAATGGGAAAAAAATGTTATAATTAACATAATGTACTATTAAAAGAAAGTTTTACATTCGATATTTGCAGAAGAAATTCTATTTCTTTATCCAAATGACTTTGAAAGAGCGAACCTTCATCCAGACAAAACAACGAGTCATACTTCGAAAGGTATTACAGCATTCCTTTAAAATATGAAGTCTGATTCGGGTATGCCAGATCGGAAGCCTTTTTATTATTGTGACAAGAATTTGAAGAAAATATTCAAGGTTTGTGGGGTTTCGAATCCAATTTACGGCATCTTCATTACTAAAACCAATATCAGTAACGCTCTGGAAAGTCCAGAAATGTGGCCAATTAATTTACACTACGATATAAACCTTACTCAAAATCTGAAGACACACATTTCTTTAATATTTGTTACTACTAGTCAAAAGATAAAATTATCAGCAACGAAGTTTTGTAATAAGAATAATTGCTTTCTTTGGGAGTATGTATATACATGTGAACAATTTTTTCTCTTAGTTGAAATTAATAAGTCTACGCGAAGGATGAGACTGTCCATGAATGTTTCAAAATTGCCGGGGAAGATACTTTCTAGTAATTTTCGTCCAAGATTACAAGGTTTATGAAAATCTAAATGCCATGAATTGTTGCAGCTGAAATGTATAGTAGCCTAAACCCTCAGTGGGGCCTGCGGTAAAGTAGCTAAACACTGGTACTGCTGGTCCAGGGTTAGAATCTCGGTGAACGAGCTGGATGCATGGGCGATTGAGTCGTTTTCCACATTTATAACTTTTATACGAGCCAGATTCCCTTACAACGTTGTCCACGAAGTCATCCCTCCCTTTAGGCAATTACTCGATATACATGGGGAAAACCACGTAAACGCTCATGCAGCGAGCTGTTTCGCTGGATTCGAACCCCGGACCAACTATCAGTGCTCAGCGACATTCTCGCTCATTCGCTGGTGCGCACACACTCCATATTGAAAGTAAGTTTCCTATACCAAACTGGGGAGTTCTGCGCATGCCCGGCGCCATGACGGTTGTGTGTTTTGTGAACTCGTTGTTTTTATGAAATATTTCGGTACAAAAGACCGTGTGGATTGATTTTGGTGTTGAACTGTATTCCTGTATGCGTTCCGGTGGTGATTTACAAGCAATTTCTGGAGCCACTAAGGTATGTTTGCATTTGACATTGATATTATAGACCGTGAAATTAAACGGAAGTGTTGAAAACGCGTGATTTAGTGCTTTTAATTTGAATATTAAGAGCATTCACTGGCTGTGTTTAAGCAAGTTTAAATGTTTGATTTTTGCCACTTTGATTAACTTTGTATTCGTAAATGAAGGGATTATTTGACAGTTATGGGGAATTCTTAGTGTTTTAATGCGATGTTTCTCATTTTCACAGAATGCTAAGGTATTTACTTACGTAATTAGGGAAGATACGCGTTATTGACTTTGTTACGTACAATAACTTTGAAAACATGCATTAGGAAATTATAAAATTGTTATCGGTAATTTTGGAGTTTTTTAGGTATGTTTTCTTATTTCAGGCTTATGTATAAAGGGCTATTTCTGTTTTATTCATTTTGAAGTATATACGAATGCTTGTGTGATTTGGCGTTTGAAAAAACGTTTTTAAACTTTGTTCAAGAAATTATTGTGATTTTATTTATTATGATGATTGTTTGGCTTTTTCTTCTTTTAATAGATATCGTTTGCGTTCAGCTGATCATATTGTTATTAGTTATGAGTAACCATTTTATTTTAATTTATGGAAGCAAGTTTGCAACAGTTCAGATAGGAAGAAGGATTATTGGTTATCATTTATTATCATTTCGTGTTCCTGACTCGCTCCAGATGTAAACACGTTTAAAATCGCCAGTTAAACTAAACCGCGACTCATCAGTAAAGAGAACATGGGACCATTGATGTTCAGTCCAGTTTTGATGTTCTTTACACCAATTAAAGCGATCCCTCTTTTTCTGTGAAGACAGTAAAACACATACCCTTGGCTTTCTGGCATAAAGGCCTTTTTCATTAAGCCTTCTGTATATTGTTTGTCGTGATGCAACAGTTCCAGTGGCGGCTGCAAGCTCTGAACTTAACTGGCGAGCAGTAGCCTTTCTGTTACGACGGGCAGTTAATGCCAGATACCGATCTTCAGAAGCAGTTGTCATTCGTTTCCGACCTTGTCCAGGCCTCCTTACAACACTTCCATCATTTTGAAACTGTTTCCATAGCATAGAGACTGTCTGTCTTGAAACATTCAGACATGTGGCTGTTTCCATGATTGACTGCCCTGCTTCTAAACGGCCGATAATTCGCCACTTTACAGATTCTTCCAAATGATACTTCGAAGCCATAACAAACCGCTTCGAGTCCCTACACACTGAAATCAAACGCTATGTTGCAGAAGTTCACTCAAATATTCAGTTTGCGTAAAGCGATTGATTCACCCTTGGATGACGTAACGTCTAGATTTGCATATCGCAAACCGTTTGATTACTTTTGATTGGATAATGCTAATTAGGCTTGGTTTTCACACATTCCCTGCAAATACGGATCACATTGATTCGATATTTCATTGAATATCATCATTTTTGGGTATGTAAGGATAATTTTGGACATGAGTGTATTATTGAGTTTTAGAGAGGTGAGGAGAGAAGAATGGAACAGCAATGGTGGAAGGAGAAGAAGTTGAGAATCCCTCTTCTTCTGGAACATAAAGAAATTAAAAGATGTTAATATTTATATAATACTGAGCATTTGTTTGCAATCTAATATGAGTTATGATAAATAAGAATCCAAGTGGTAAAATTCCGATTGCAACTCATATTTTTTTAACTAACGCAATGTATACAAGGGCTCGGTGATTATCGATTGAATATCTTTAAGCCTATTTCTGGTACATTTGCCAACTTACAAGAAACTGAATCATGAAATAAAACATATTAGGCCATTCTTATCATTTAGATTGCATTTTGAAGACCTGATAATGAACTGAAATAAAAAGAACTCGTGTAAAAGTGAGAAAATGATACAACACTTCATCATATGGAAATTCAAAATTATATTTAATTGGATATTGTGACAATTTATTTAAAAGTAGCCATATAAGATGACACATCTAAACACAGGATAATTACGACACACGTCACAATAAAATGGCTCACTGTCTATTATATAAACATGGCTGCAGTTCACTTTCGACAAATGATTTTACAGGACAGTCAACTGCAAGATCGTAAAACATGCATCAAAATGACTTTTTCTGCTTTTTAAACTTTGTGAATTATCTAGATTATTTATGCTGATGATGATGGTTTATTTTACACGTTCAGAAAAAAACTAGCACTTTTAAAAGTGAAGAGCAATAATTAATAACAAGAAGGTAACAAACAACACAATTTCACACAACATACATTACTACAACAGGCTACAGCTGTTGCACAACAATTATTGAAAATTTTCTGATTTGCAATATTAGAAGGTTATAATCACTAAGCATTAAACTACATTTCTATTGATATTTTATACTTTCTGGTGTTAAAAACGCAGTCCTGCTTTGATGACTGTATCTACATATGATATCAGCAGTATAATTGGCCTCACAACATTTCCAAGTGTTTTACTGAATAAAAGTCAACTATATAAAAATTCGTACATTTCACTGTTCTTGACAGTCAATACTGTCCGACATGTAAAATGTAAGAAAGCATAAAAAGCTGTTATATCACATTTACTAAGCATTCTACAAAATATTACATTTTTAAGAATTTGTAGTGTCCTTTTTCAATTTAAATAATGCAATGGTCAATATTTTGAAAACAAATATAATGTAATAAGGAATTTCTGCAACTAGAATGAAAATACATTAAAAATTTTACATGAAAATTATTTAGTACACATGGCTGAATTATTTTGCAGATCATAACTATACAACTACATGTATACAATGATTGTTCTTTTTGTATTAATTAATGTCTTATATCTTTTAATAATACAAAGAATTATAAGTTATATCATCCAGGAGAAAATAGCAAAATACAAACTTTGCATATCGTAAGTGCATGCTAAAATATTTAGGACATACAATATATTATGCAACATTTCATAAGACATTAAATTAGTTATATTTTGAAATAATTAAAAGGCAATAATGAAAGCAGAATTATTTTTAGGTAAGCATGATTTATGAAACTCAGAATTTACAAACTGCATATATTGTCATTAAATAGTTTTAAACTCTAATATTCTATAGAAGCTTTTATAAGCAGCAAGTGGACAAAGTAGATGAACATTTACCGTAAAATGGTTGTAATGATTTTATCTTAAAAAAAGGGGGGGAACACTTCATGATCACATAAACAAGCAAGTCAAAACGCCAACAATTTGCAGCATTTTTCCAGCTAATTTATTGAGCAGAATTTTGCTGAGGCAATAAACTGCGAAAATACTGAATTCATACTTTCTGAAATATGTCAGTTTAGCTGAAATTTTTTATTGTCAGAAATCCAATAATATAAAAAGCTGTTTATTTTGAATGTTTCAAACAGTAGCATATTTTATTATCATAAATTAATCATATTTTATTATAGTTAAAATTATTTTTTAAATCATTAATTTTGAATTGCATGTTATAGAAGTTTCACCACCAAATAGAAACTAAACAATATAATAATCTTTGGAAAAGTTTTGATGTGCAATGTTTCCTATTTTATATTAGTAAACATTTGCTTGCTATTTTCTTTTTATTAAAAAAAAAAAAAAAAAAAAAAAGGAAACAAATTTTTCATAATTTATCCATTGGCAGTGATGTTACATATGATCTACAATACATCAACCTACAGCTAATAAGATGAAGAATGTAAACACTTTCTAATATTTTTACTGCCGAAATATTTGAACTATTGCCTAAATCTTAGTTTTGACATTTTGGCACACCCAAATCCAATTACGAAAGACAAAATTTTATTAATGATCGAAACATACGGGTTAGTATAAATATACTTTTGCTATTTTAACTCTGGATTTATATAACAAAACACTTAAATTACTTTAACAGATTTTATAATAATTTTATTTAATATCTAATAATGAAAACAAAATTTTTTTTTATTTGATAAGAAACTACTCTAAATATACAACTTTGGGAATGTCAGAATGTTCATAAAATATTCAAATATGTACTCAAATGTTGCAAAATAAATTTCCAAAGTGCACAGATATACAATTACCAATTTTTAGTTTAAAAACTGGATCTGATTTACAAGTATTCCAGTTAATCATCAATGAAGTGTAAGCCAATCACAAGCAATAATGATAGTAACAGCTGAATTCATTTATCATTTTTAACAGGGAAATTTGCAGCAAACTCCTAAAGTGCGTTGGTCAGAATACGTTGATTCATGTTTCATAAAAATACTTTTAATTCTTTAAGAAGTATGATATCCATATTATGGAAAAAATTTGCAACACTAATTGCAGCATAACAATATGCTGCATCAAATAACAGGTAACAACAGATGTAAAAATGTGTCTAAAGTGAGCTCTGTGACTCATAGCATAGTGTATCTCACAGCAGGTTGTTATGTAGGAAAATACAGTCTTTTTTGTGAATTTTATAAAATTAAATTAATTCTTGAAAAGCAGTGCACTTAAGCAAAATATATACTTTTAAAAAAGAGTTTTCACAAACAACAAAACACAGTGTTTAACATTTGAAAAACATTTATAAACATGATTAAATATCATTCTTCACATCAATAAATCCTAAAACATTTAAGTAAAGACACATTAATTAACCAAGCTACAAAAACATGAGTATCAAGAAAATTGACCAACAAAGCTTGCATAATTCTCAACAAGCCATTTGTGCATTTGAAAAGATGCACCAAATTCAATCCCATTCAGTGATCTAATTTATCATTCAGCATTTCTTAGGCATATCAACAAATTAAAAGATACTAGTATTCTATGCACATACATTATGAGAACATTTAAAATGACAAGCTTAGTTACTAATATGAGTACATTAAGAACTTCATATAATATAACTAGCATTACAGGAATTTGCATTCCCTTCATAAATAATTTAAATATTATTTTTGCATATAAAATGTTCACAACTTTCATTATAGAAAGTATTCACTTCACAGACTTTTATAAACAATATTAAAACAAATCAAGAAATACACACAGAACGCATACTTTATACTTAACAATTACAATTTCATATAAATAAAAAGATATTAGTTAATCCCTACTCACTACATTTGCCTACTAAAAAAATATAAGTGCAATAAAACCTCTTAAATTATGTCTCAGACTTGCACATTTTTTTTTTTTTAATATTTTGCAATGACCTTCAGGAACTTCAACATCAGATGTATCCAATATAATTTAAATTCTTAAACTATCTTAAACAGTTGCATAGTTTACAGGATATTTTGTTACTTTTTCTATTCTCTTTATTATTTCATATGAGAAGCTCGACCATTTCTTCTTTTGAAACCCGACGAAAGTTTAATTTTTCTAAAAGTTCATTAGTGCGTTGAAAATTAAAGGTTGAATAACACTTGCTAAAGGGTTTGAATTAATAAAATTATATAGCCAATCCACATTCAGTAAAAAAATTCAATTTAAGCAGCTCTTTTAATTTAAGTACTTTATTCTTAAAATTTATATGCAATATATTTAGGAAGATGCATAGATTAGAAGGTTTTAAATAAACATATATCAAAATTAAAGATAAGTTGTCTTTTATCCAAAATTTCAGCTTTTCTGTATTAATTTATAATATCAATATTCAATTATACCCTTTTTAGAATATATAAAGTGATGGCCTAAATCAATCGATATAAGAAATACGGATACAAATGATAACAAGATTAAGAGTTTCATTCATAAAGGTACAAATAAAAACATTTTATATACTTAACAATGGGAAAATAGCACTCAGTTTCCAAACATAGCTAATTTTTTCACACAATTAGAAGCATTAAAAATCGTAAAAGCAATTCCGATTAATAATACTCACAACTCTGCAATGCACATAGAACCAGATTCTGTTTATACTAACCATATTCTGTAAATGTGTGGTAAATTTTTAGGCCATCAACCAGCGTTTCTTCTAATAAAGTACCTGAAAGATTGCTAACCAATTTTAAAAGATTACATAGCTGCCAACTTTGAAATAATAAAAATTGAAAAGTTTTGAAACTTGCTGTGATATTTCATAATAACTCCAGATTGACTTAAAGTCACTCATGATAACTGATTCACTTATGATGATATAACACTATTGATGATAAAAGCATAATTTAGATTATTGAACTATGTATGTATTCATGTAATGTATTCATGCATCAAATATATCAATACTTAATCATATATTCTAAATTTTATGCCTTTTTCTAATTTTATTTTGTAATTTTTCTACTTTCTTATACTTAAAAAGTCCTGAGCAGAGAAAGAAAACTTATTTATTGAAGTACTTTAAATGAAAATAAAAACACATAAATAATAGTATATGGTACATAAAGATACAGCAAAATTAAGCACAAATATTAACTGCTTAAACACGGGTTGAATTTCTATAAAATCTTGAAAAAGTGTACAGCACATTAATACACCTCAGGTTAAATAACATTTTCTAACCTGAATTGTACACATCTAATGTAGACATTTTATAAGAGAATTTATACTGAAAATCAGTATGGGTGAAGGTATGGAATTTCCACAATTCAAGTTTCATTATTTCAAAAAATTTTATTTAATGCTGAGAAAAATTTTTAAAAGAAAATTTAATAGCTTTTGCAAGTAAAAACTGGCAGATTTAGTTACGAAGAAATCTTATGAAAAACCTATAGAGTTAGCAGTTATTAAAGCCATAATATTCAACTTACATCTGAAATTTGTTTCTTTTACAGTTAATTTGTATATAAAGCCATGTTAAAACTCAATGAATTACACTTTTTTAAGATTTAAAATCAGTAATAATGAGGTTTAAATTAAAAAACTGCTGTGATGAAAAGCAACTGTTGGTCAATATTTAATATGCAAGAGGTTTATGTGAATAAAAAAGAAAGGCAAACTAAACTAGCATAAAAATTCTTACTAAAACAAAAATGACAATCACTAAATAATGAAGCTTAAAGCTACTGAAGAATGACACACAAATATTAAAATGCATACTGTCTATGCCATATGGATAAAATAAAAAATACTAACCTAAGCCATAAGGAACATAAAACAATAGAAAAATGTTAAATAACCAAACTAATTATAAATAAAGGTAAATATCACATACACAAATATGATAAATATTAATGACATAAACAACTTTCATAATACGTTTAAAATATATTCGATTAAAAGGAAATGTTTATAACTAATAGATAGACACATCTTTAGATTAAATAGAAACTCTAATTTTAAACACAAAATAAATATAGTAATAAGGGAAAATATAACAAAAAGGTAATTTTAAAACACAGAAACTCATACACATAAAACAATGAGTAATACTTCAGTTCATAAATGAAAAAACATAGTAAGGGTACATAAGTAATACATATACCTCTAAAACTAAAACTAATTTCTATAAAGTTACAAACACAAAATAAATATAGTAATAAGAGAAAACGCAACAAAGAAAATTTTGAAAGCATTAAAAACATGAATACAACTTTGTTTTATAAATGAAAACTACATCTAAAAGGTTACATAAGAAAGAAGCTAAGTGCCAATAAAAGTTTTCAAAATTAAATACAGTTTACAATAGTTAAGTAAATAACAATGTTAATTACACAAATATTAACATACATAGAGAAAATGAAATGTCACAGCATCAAACTCACTGATGCACTGCAGGTATTGGGACAGAAAAAGTAATATTACGCACAACTACAGTACTACATTTAATCAGAAAAACGGTTAATAAGGTTAATAAAACAGAAAGTACATTAAAAGGATTCAGAAGAAAGTTTCATAGGCTTAATACTACAATATTTGGCACTTAGAAACTTTCTTTTTTCTTTTCTTTTTTTTCCCCTTTCTGAGTCGCATTTAAAATTAAAGAATTGCATATTATAGCCTACATTATGCATATAACCACTATAAGTCCTTGGAGGTATAAATTACACAAATGAGTATTCTAAATAACAAAAATGGACAACAATGTTTCACTTCAAACTTTATTCACTTTTGCTCAATATAATGACAAAAGTGTTAAGCTATGGATTTTTTCTCATCAAATACTTGGAGTAGCTAAAGTATTTGCAATCCGCTGCCATAGTTCTTTCTTGCAGGATTTTGTACGCCTCAGACTTTGCAAGAGTTCATTAAACTGAACTATGCCGCCAGGAGTGAGTTGAAAAGCAGTGCGTGCACTCCGAATAATGCTCACAAACTCATCATATTCTGCTGGTGTTATATGGTACATTTTGAAATGAGTACAAGCAGTAAACCTAAAAAATAAATGAAATAAATAAAATAATTCTACAATATCACATGCATAATACACATAGTTTAGAAATACTTTTTAAAAATTTAACTACTGAAGACTTTCATTCATGAATATCCATTCAGAAAGAAATGTCAATGAGGATATAATGGCTTCTTTAGAATACTAATATATGCCAAAGTCCAGTTACTATCATTATGTCAATAATAAAGAAAAATTAGAAGCTAGGGATTATTACAGATAAATATTATACAGCAATTCAAGGCAATACATACACTGCTCGACATTGAAAATGCAACACCAAGAAGAAGTGGTCAGAAAGTGATGAAATTTGAAAAAAAAAAAAAAAGAGACAGCAAGCAGCAATAAGTGATCTTTATTTCAAAATGACAGTCAAAATACAGAGCGAGAACGGCGTCGGCTCAGTAGGATGTGGGACCACCGCGGACAGCGATGCACGAAGAAACACGTCTAGGCATATAGTCAATAAGAGTGCGGATGGTGTCCTGAGGGATGGCTCTCCATTCCCTTTCAACCATTTGCCACAGTTCGAGGCAGGGGCAGAGTTTGCAAACGGCGTCCAATCATATCCCACACACCTTCGATTGGTGACAGGTCAGGAGAGTACGGTGGCCAGGGAAATATCCGTATACCTTGGAGAGCATGTTGGCAGATGAGGGCACTGTGTGGTCGGGCATTATCCTACTGAAAAATTTCATTAGGCAGCCCCTGAAGGTAGGAGATTGCTACCGGCCGCAGTACATTATCCAAGTATCATTGGGCCATCATAGTACCCTGAATACGAACTAGAGGTGACCTGGAATCGTAGGCAATAGCGCCCCAAAATACTGTGCCACACTGTCGCACGCTGAGGCATTCCACAGTTACTGCCGGATTAGATCTGTCTCCACGTCGACTGTCACTGGATAAACAGAAGCGTGACTCATCTGAGAACACGACGTTTTGCCATTCTGTCATCCACATCGCTCCAGTCTGGCACTATTCTAAACCTTGGCGTCTATGCTGTGGGGTCAATGGCAGTCTTCTTAATGGACGCCGTGAGTGCAAGCCATGTTCAACCAATTGACGGGATATGGTTCTCGTCGACACGGGAACATGCAGAGTATCTTGCACATGGTACAAGTGACTTGCGGGACCGTCACAGATTGTCAGCGGATGCGTCGATGCATGTGTGCTCACGTCACTCTGGCTGCACCTACACCCTTCCTTCTTCCCACATTACCTTGTTCCAACCATGTTCGGCATAGCCAATGCACCGTGCTCGCATTCATGTGGGTATCAGCTGCGATTTGACGTAAGGACCAACCCGCCCTTCTCAGTCCGATCACCATACCAATCGTAAAATCGTCTATCTGCTGGAAGTGCCTTTGTTGATGGCGGCCTGGCATTCTCTCTTATTGCACGTATCCTCCGGGACAAAAACCAACTTTTTTCCTTAATTCGTCTTTCAGAAATAACGACACGAATATTGCCCATTCTGCACGTTCCTTCCCTTATAACTTATTTGTGCATCGGAGAGCTGCGCATTTCACATCATTTGCACAACTCAGTGACGTGCATCTACTCTAAAATTTGCATAAATTTCTGACCACTCCTTCTTGGTGTTGCATTTTCAATGCGAGCAGTGTATCTGCTATTAATGAACAGCAGAATCAAGTGACAGTATGCTAAACATGAGATTGGATGTAATGAGGTTATAAAGTTGTCATGAATCACAAAATTTAAAAAAATCTGACGTAGATTCACATGATTTCCTTATATGGCCTTTCAAATTATACACATTTTTTTTAATAAAGTTTAGAGATTGCAAAGTTTTTAGACTTTAGGGCATACACAGGCGAGGAAAATTTTTAGAATTCATCAGATGCACACAGTAGCAGAATTTACGAACTGCAAAGACTGAACCACGTGGCAAATTGCCTAGTGCCTGCCCTGTTTGCAGGAAAACAAACAATTTTTCCAACAAACAGGAAGACAAAATTTTGGTGCACTTTTTTTTCCCTTTTAAATAAGAAATACAAAACTCCTCATGTTCTACAGAGTATTCCATGAAGCTTACAGTAATAATAAGTCATATTACAAGGAGATGCAAGTAAGAGTAAGAACATAATAAAGTTAACTTTTGGCCCCACTGGGCAGAAAGACACTGAAGTTGGTGCACCAATTGATTTAATTCACTATACTACTAATAATTTCAACAAACAGCTGCCACTTACACTTTTAAATTGTTGATAATTCAACAACTATTACATATAGATTAACTAAAGGCTAACAACCTTAACTGAAACATAAAAACAACATAATGCAATCACTTTGAAAAGCAAAAAATGTACAGTGTACCAACATATAAAAATAAAATCAAAGAGATTTCTGAGCCAGGTAAGAGGGTGGGTTAACATATATATATATGTGTGTGTGTGTGTGCTTGGTGCAGCCGACTACAACAAATAAAGGAGGCGCACAGTTACAGTCCCATATACAAAATTTCAGCATTCTATGGTTAACTGTTGTGCATTTATGCCAGACACATACATATGTACATAGAGATGTCACATAAAAATTCCTTCTGAATACATCTGAAATTTATTTTACAACCCATTTCAGAAAAAATAGTACTTTAGTTGATGAGGGGAGCGGGAAGTCAAAATGGATATTTTTGCTGAAATATGATAACTGAAATTTTTCGCGATTACAATACTTTATTATTTACTTCGCATTAGGAAGTAAAAATCAATTCACTTCAATCACTAACAAAAATTAGTATAATATGTCAATCATCATAAAGGGGAGTAGATATTTACACTTTTCATGTTCGATAAAAATTTATCATAGGTGCTGCTACAGTAATTATGAATACATTTTTTATGTCAAAAAAATTAAGAGAATGAAAAATTCGAGGAATATTTGTGCTGTATTGCTCAAAAAGTTAAGAGCATACCTTTTCCACACCAAACAACTGCTTTATAACAAAGCATTCCTAACAAACTTACAGATAATCATCAAAATGCACCACACATGGTTTATATATATATACACACACACACAAAAAAGCTCCATACTGGTAGCCTCTATGGTAAATAAGTTTAATTATAATCTAGCCTATCTATTTTTACTAGAACAGATCTGAGACAGACATTAGAAATAAAATAACGTGACATACAAGATCGCCCATGTAACACATGGGTATGTGCAAATATGCTGGTAACTTACGCTCGTGTCAGACACTGACAAATGCATTAAGGGGTTAAACATACTTGATGCCATAAATTCAAAATAATAGAAGCAGCAGCTTTTACAGACATGCAAAATATTGAAGAAAATTTACATACAATGAAAAGACAGAATTAATAAGACAGAATGAATGCAATTCAGGTCATTTTAAATGCATTTAAAAACAATACTACAAACAAGTTTCATAGCCCCAAGTGATAACTGTCACTGCCTTTTACTTCAAAGAAAATAAAAATCAAATTGTTCATATTAAAATATGAAATAAAGCAAATCTTAATTTCATCTTTTCAAAATGCATACTGTTAGAACATATTCTAGTTCTTTTTCTACCGCAATAATTCAACACCCACAAAAATTGCTTGCCTCATAATTAGGATTACACAGTTTTATTATTATAGTTACATAGTTTATTATTATTTATTTAATACATAGTTTTTGTATTTCTGAAATAAATGCAAATAATTAAGTGCAAAATATCATTTATGAACTTTTTTCCATGTAGTGCTAATGTAAGTAAAGATAAAAAAATTGCTGCAAATAGGTATTTAAAAATAATTTATCCAGTTTGCACCATGCTCACCACCCAGAACTCACAATATATACTGTGATCTTTTTATCTCTTTCTTGGATGTACCTACCACTCATCTCCCTCCTGAGAATATTTATTCAATCACCAAATAATTTGTCTCACTCAGTCAGTTATCATGCCACAGATTGCCGACTAAGCAAATATTCATTTTGCCATACATAGCTGAAAATAGTGATCACATTTTTTTATCAAAAAGCATTGCTCTAAATGAAAATAATTCACAGAGTAAAGAAGTTAGCACAAAAGGGTTTATACACAAGTGAAACATACACTTAACAAGTAAATGCTGTAATGTTCATTTAGATCAGAGAAAGGACCCTCTGATCAAATATTTGGACATATGACTAGTCATCTCCAGGAGAAATATGTACACATTCCAGGTTCATACACGATTAAAAGGCAAACTGTACTTACTGATAGTTTGCAAAAAATGTGCCAAAATACACTCATGTCCATAAATTAAGGATAATTCGGAGTCACGCGGAAATCGAACTAAAATAAATAAATCACCTGTAAAATCATTACACACATCTTCAAGAATCATATGCAAATTTCAGGAAGTAACCAGATGACACCGATGGTATGTCACAATGACGAGAGTGATATATATAAGGAATACAGGCAAAGAAGTAAAATTGTTCGCAGGCGCTTTATAAGCATTTCAGCGCAATAACCGAATAGTTATGACACAAAGGACGCATTCGGATGATTTTTTACCTGGTAGAATTATCGGCCGTCTGGGATGTGGGCATACCCAACTGGAAGTATCAAACGAACTTGGAATTGCCCAGAGTGTCATCTCCAGGCTTTGGCAACGATTCCGAGATGATGGCAATGTGAGTAGACGTTACAGCACAGGTCGCCCCAGAGTTACAACACCGAATGAGGACCGGTATTTGGCAGTTACTGCCAAAAGAAACAGGCGGAGCACAGCCTCAGACCTGTCTCGTCAGCTCTCTTCAGCCACTGGTACCACAATTTCAAGGCAGACCGTGTACAGACACTTGGGGCAGATTGGTCTATATGCTTCGTAGACCTGTCAGATGCGTTCCACTTACTGCAACTCACTGTCACCTGCGGTTAGCCTGGAGTAGAGAGCATGCATTGTGGACACTACAACAGTGTTCTTGTGTGATGTTTTCCGACGAGTCCAGGTTTAGCTTGCAGTCCGATTCTCGCCGGACTTTCATATGGAGAGCTCCAGGTACCAGTTACCAAGAAAACATCATTAAACGACACCGTTATGGTGGTGCAGGAGTGCTCGTTTGGGGTGGAATTATTCTGGGTTCCAGAACTGACCTGCATGTTCAAATTGGAACCTTGACAAGCCAAATCTATTGGGACGTCATTCTCGAACAACACATACGTTTGTTTCGGGGAGCCATGGGCACACAATTTGTGTTTATGGATGACAATGCCCGTCCTCACCGTGCAAACATCGTAAGCGAATGTCTTCAATCGGAGGATATCACCCGTATGGACTGGCCAGCATTCTCACCGGACTCGAATCCAGTAGAGCACGTGTGGGACATGCTTGGCCGAAGAGTTGCAGCCCGTCAACCTCCTCCTACATGTCTAACGGAACTTCGGAGAGCATTGCTTTTTGAGTGGTGTAATATCCCCCAAGATCAGATCGATAATTTGATACTCCGCATGCCTAGGCGTTGTACGGACTATATTGCATTGTCTGGGAGACATACAATGTATCAACAATCATACCAACCATGTAATATTGGTTTTTTGTAAATAGTTTTTTTTTTGTAATTTGCTCCACGGAGAAAAAAATCACTATTTTTTTTAATAATATCAAACATATAGCATCTTTTTTTGCTCTTTACCTTTTGTTTAATAAATAAGCTTTAAAAATAAGTCAAATTTGTTTTGCTTCTAACTCTTCCTTTGCCTGATTCTGCATTATTGATTGCCTGATTTAAAGAAGAATTAGTTGCCAATATGGTGAAAATATGTTTAATAACAAATATTTTACTGCATAAATTAAATCACCTAGCTGTGCATGAGTATTTAGTAAAGTACATGCTTGTTTCAGGTAATCTTCCTTATGGAGATACTTTAAAATATATGCAACACATTGCACATATTCTGAGAAAGAAACAATAAAGGAAAAACTTGGAGATAAATCAGTAGTTTTAATGGCCAATAAAGCATCTGACAAACAAGGAAAGTGTGTGTTTGCAAACTCATTGAATAGTTTGTAATTTATTCAGAAATAAACACTCATGTTTGGCAGAGTCAGATTTTTTAAAATGATGTTTATTCTTCTACATGTTTCCAAATTGCATTGGTACATTTGAAAGGGTATAAAATAGAATATTCCCAAGTAAAAGGGTTAGCCTAGGGGCTGGCAGCCTTGCAGCTGTGGTGTACCAAACCAATGTCACATTGTGATTCAGGATGCTACACAGTAGGAAATATTTGAAACAATTATATTCCCATAGTAATGCATGCAGAATTTGGGAATACAGATTTAGAGTTTTGCCATATATTACTCACACATCATTTGCATATATTTATTAATATAAAAATAAACAACATAAAATACAACTATTTCATCAACATAAATAAAAAATTAAAATTATACATATATTGACATGTCTTTTAAGCATATTTATTAAAATAAAAAATAAATAACATAAAATATAAGTATTCCTTCAATACAGTTAAATAAAAAAAATTAAATTTTAATGTGTACCTTGTCTCCTGTACCAATCTACTTAATATTGCAATATCAGTGGTATAATTTGTGACTTTCAATTTGACACACGATTCTGAATATTCAGTCAAACAACTTCCTTGCGGTCTCAAAATATTTTTCGTATGAGAAAAGATTTGTTAACATAGATATGTGGAACCAAAGGTGGAAAGCAATGACTATGCAATTTTCTTCAGAAATTATTTCTCTCTGCCAATGACATTCAGCACTTTCAAATAGCTGTCAATTTGTCATTTGTTTTTCAGATTTGTTCATAATTCTATAAATTTTGCTTTCCGTAATTCTAAAGATATTAGTTCAATAAGTTCCACTTCAAAATTAACAACTTCCATCCACTCAAATATTGACAAATAATCCTATTCGATGGAATCATTAATAATATTAATAATCCTTCCATTACAAATCAGATGGATGGGATTCTTAATCTATTATATCTTGTTTGATTGGGAAGGAAAACATAGGCATATAAGCTTCAAAGTCTTTGCATCTTTTGGAAAATTCATTCTTAAATGCTTAAACATAGGTTTGAAGTTCATATTCATATTGGTATTTGCAAGTGCTATACATTTCGGAAGTATTTAGAGGTACTAGTATTAATATCATGAGAAAATATATTTAATTTTGTAGCAAAGCCTTTCTCCAATATTCAAATAGTTCCAGCACTGCTTGGCCTTTTCCTTGCAATCCTTAGTTCTTTGAGATGTTTAGTTTACTAGTCAGAAACATCAATTTTCATAACCATTCTTGATCCTTCAATTTGGAGAAATGTTGATTCTTTTCATTAAGAAAAACTTATGTGTTTCATACATGACACAAACTTATTCAAGACATTACCTCAACTGAGCTAATGGACATGGCTGTATAAGGGGAGATCCACATATTCACTTTCCATTTCTTCTAAAAAAGATTTAAATTGCCTGTGTACCAAGGAAGAACGAGACCTAATGAAATGAATTATTTTTAAAATAGTGTTCATTACAGAAATTAAGTGCTGTGATGAAATTTTGGCAACTAAGCTTTCCCGATGGGCCAATTTATCTTTGCCTGATAATTCTGTAGAGTGGTGCACTGCCACTGAGAACTGTTCCGTGTGCCAAATCTGGCATGCATGTTATTGGTTCCTCGGCATGGGTGCCATTGTTTGCCAATGCCTGGTCTAGCCAATGCATTACTAGACTCAAAGCTTCAAATTAGGGAAAATATTTTTAAATCTCATATTTTGCAATAACAGTGCCGGAAGCATAAAATGAACCTTGATCCTGACTATTTATAAATATTTATAAATGAATTAAACACTGTTATAGCCAAAACAAAAACACTCTCTTATCCCATTCAAAAAAAAAAAAAAAAAAAAAAAAAAAAAAAAATAAAAAAAAAAAAAAAAAAAAAAAAAAAAAACTAAAGTAAAAAGACACCTCAACATGCAGCAAAATTTTATCCTGTTCCCATGTATAAATCAAATGGAACTCATGGTTATAAACTATCATCTATTTCAGTGATTATACGGAGCACACAGTTCTTCCTCTCGATGAGTATGAGAATGACAATTCAAGTATTGCTTTCCTAAAGGTATTTTGAAAATGAAATTCTAGTTCACAAAATAGAGGTTTAAATGGCTTTTGTTCACGAATTCTATCCAAAACTTGTAAACCTAACTCAGAATTTAAGGGATCAAAAATATGCATTCAATCACATTTTGTGCAGTCAGATTATTTTAAGTTCTTCCGAGTGGCAAAATAAGAATGCATAATTATAGAATAATTCTGGAAATAAGACAGAATGCATTTTTACAAATGAAAAAGGCAAATTCCATCAGATGCAAAAAAGTATGCTGCACAGCAGTACAGACAAGTTTACAAAAAAAATAAAACAAAAAAAAAAAAAAAAAAAAAAAAAAAAAAAAAAAGGAGGGAACACTACAATATGCTATTTATCACAAAACATATGCTATTCAACAGATGAATTCCACAAACATATTCATAGATGATTTTGTCCATATAGCCACAAGCAACAGATTTGCATCAGTTTTTAATCCAAATTTATTACGCAAAGTTTCTCTAAAACACCAAAGAATAATCTTTCTAAAATAAACATTTTTTAAGATATTCCAAAACATGATTTCAATGACATATACAATTATTTTCAAAACAACAGTAGTGGTCAATCAGGACATCCATGCTGATGACAAATTCTTGAAAGTAACAATACTCTACCACAAAAACTTTGTAAAGGTGAGTAGTCATTTAAAACCTTCATAGCCCCTTAACAGTGTGTATGCTGAAAGATATTTTAGTATTTATAAAATCGTAGTTATGGATAGAAGACAATGAGATTATAGTGATGATAGCTTTGAAGTCCTAAGAACAAAGATTTGTATTCCATTTTCTTCCTATTTATTTTTTTATATATATTTCATATGGCTTTATTTTATTTTTTTAATTAGTTAATTATTTTTCATTTTTGAAAAACTTCCAATTTTTAATACAAAAATTATGTACACGTGGTTATAATATATTTACTGAGATTCTACTGCGAAAGCATTTGCTTTTTTGCTCTTTCAAAGTTTACATACTTTATTTTTTGAAGTCAGACTGTCAGTCAATATTTCAGATTCACTATTATTTGAATGTCTAATGTTAACAATATCAAAAATATTCAGTTTCTCAAATAAGCACTAACAGCATCTAGTCTGACCACACAATACTATGTTATATATCAGATGTTAATTCAGCCAAGAGTTTTAGTACATAGCTGATAAAAGAATAACAGCAGATATATAAAGCATTATATTTCAGTTGAATGTAAATAATTTTAAAGAGAAGGGTGCAATAAGAAACAATACTTACATTTGTTGACACTTTTGGATCAATGGTGTGAGTAAATGTGAACGCAATGGTTGTGGAAGAGGCGTTGTAGAATTTCGAGCCAAATATTGTGCTGCTTCAACAACTATTTCATGAAGTACGAATGGACTAGCAACACTATTGACAGTACAGATGCAAAAATCTTGCAAATATGAAGTTCCTGCAAAAAATGAAAATAAAAATAAGGAATAAAAATTTATATATATAAAAAAAACTAGTAGATACCTGTCTTAACAATTACCACAAGAAAGAATTAAATCAAATTAAATCAAAATTCAAGGATTATAAATGCATTCAAAAATAACCTTCGAAAACCTTGATTCGGAACTCCTACACAACAGTTTTTACTTTATCCAGCAACAGTTTTTATTTTACGAAGGAAGAAGGGAATCATGTTATGGGATCTAAGACATTAATTTCATCTTAGATTTTAAAATATTAACTGCACAAATATTATAAGAGCAAATGTATTTGTTAAATTATATTTTTCAGTTAAAGACTAAGTTTTTATGTACCTCTCTGAGACATTTTGAATGCAATGAAAAGTCTTGAAGGTCCTTCACAGAAAGAAAGTGATGCATTAAATGAAGTGAACTGGTGAGATGAATAAAGTAAATGTGGGTGTGCCAAGTTACATATTCATCATACCTCAAAAATGCGGCCTAAACTTTTTTCATACATGAATGGTATAATGAGCCCAAAACTTCGTGTTAGAACCAAAAATAATGACAGACACTCAATGGAATATCAACAAGTAAATCAAGCAGAACAATCTGAACATCCAGTCAGGGTGGTAACAAGCATGGGCAGACTAAACAGTCAGACACACAGCATGCACAACGTGCCATACACTGGCTTGAGATACTTCAGTTACAACAGCACCACATGTATGATTGGCCATGGATTATCCTCCAGGATAGGAATTCATGCCGATCACAGGTATCCTGCATCCTAATCCTAAAAGATCCATGACACTGTTCTTTCAGTATATATGGTGATCTGTTTTTGCTCAACATCAGGATATTGCACAAATTCGGAACTAAGCACACTTTTGTTCACCCCGTGTGTACAAAGATCTGTTGTCTTTTAAAAAAGATTACGGAATTCGCACAAATTCAACATCCCATATTCTAAACCTTTAACTGCAAATTGCACTTCACCAAAATTCAATTGTTTAAGAAGCACAACCTCATAAATGTGAATTTACATTTTCTACTGTTGGACAAAATACCATATTTCTAAAGAAATGCAATTCTTTTTTATCAGTTGGCAAACTCTAAAGCCCCATTACAATTTATTATGAGGGGAAATATTAATGTAAAAAGAACCATTAAATTTGGAGGGCTGCATAATATGCACACCTACATAAGTTCCCACATGGTGACATCATGGGTTGCAAATCCTTTTGAGATACAGTGTGTTGCCTCATAAATACATTTTGGGAGAGAGGAGGCAGATAATCAGAAAAAGAAACCTAACTTTTTATATAAAGAATGAAAAGAACACTAAATTCAGAATTACATAACTTTCTTACGTGACCTTACCAGCCAGTGACATTTCAAAACAGAGGTTATGTGATTTTCATGATAGCATCATGAATTTCCTTTCAATTTAAAATCAAAATGCTATATTCGAAAAAAAAATTGCAGAAAGATGTTTAACTAATATTATCTTTTATCATTCTTGTTTTAAAAGACAGTGAAGAGTCGGTTTTATAAACAGTGAAAAATTTCAAAATTTTCCGGAAGATTAAATAGCATATTTTCCTTTTAGTATTTTAGCACAAGATCCTGAATTGCTTTTGCTTTCTTTTGGAACATTATTTGCTTAATTTTCTCCTCTCAATTTTCATACGATAAAATTAGTAAAAAAGGGTAAAATATGCAAGTAAATACAATGCACTATTGACTGCTGAAATCTGAAAATAACAGGTTGAGTAGGAGGGTTCAGCATTTTTTACAAAATCACCAAAAACAATAAATTACATAAGACTTGGGAATAAAGTTAATTTAAAAACATTTTCTTCATTTTAATTGATGCTGCAACATTGAAATTCTAAAATCATAAGCTTGTTCATTATGCAAAGATACATACAAAAAATTATTTCATCATTAAATTTTAAAATGAAATCAGTTTAAGGTTATACATGTTGACCACACCTTCATTATCTTGTCTGGATAATACACATACTAAATTTTGCAGTTTTGAGCCTGTATGTCTCTGCATTATGCAACAAACATTAAGACAAATTCTCCATTTTATAGATAAAGATTTTGCTTTCATGTTTACATAAATACATGTATTATTAATTATACAAGAATCAGATTACAGGAATTTATTCTGAAATGACATACCAGAAAGATATAAGCTTACTGTTTCTAGGATAGGAAGGAGAAATAAATTTTAAGAGGCTATTAAAAATTAAAGTTAAAACTTCATTTAATTTATTTAATTTATAGATGTTTAAATATAAATTTATTTATATTTAAAATTTGCATATACATATATCTATAAGAGATAGAAAAACAGAATATACACCAACCAAGAGTAGTAATCTATTTGATCAGCAAGGATACATTAAAGAAAATATCAAAACCAAATTTCAAATTAGAGAACATCTTGGGAAGATACAATTAAAAAATATTAGTACAAATTACCCAATAAAACCAGTACCTGCATTAGAAGTTGCAAATCTAATAAAATATAGAAAATAATTGAAGAATACTTCATAAATAGTACTAATTTTCTGTTAAATGCATGAAATGAAACTATGAAAACAATAAATGTTCTTCAATTTAAAATTTTTTTTGTCTCTCTCTCCCCATATATATATATAACGAGTTTTTCCCTAATAATCAAAGAATTAAAAAAGTTCCAATAAAGTACATATTATTTTTATAAGCTTTACTTTTTAAAAATTCAAAGAATAATAAAAGTGTTTTTACTAATGAACAAAATCTCACCCCTAAAAGGAGAAAATGTTGAAAAAAATTTATACTAGCCTTTTGCTTTCAATTAAAACTTATAATGAACTAGATTAAATTTATTTTTTGTACTTATTAAGATGTAAAACATACCTAATTTTTTAGCAACTCCAAGAAGCCATTTGACATCCTCACCATATGGTGGATTTCGGGCATATTTGGCTTGTGGTCTATCATCATGAACACGGCGTGCTAATGTTTCCATAGCTAGCATGCCCACTCGATATGCAGCCAACAAATAACCCATCTGTCTCTGATTTAATTGAGGAAGTGGCCCTTGGATCTAAAAAGAACAACAGTTGATTTTATTACTACACCATCCCCACCCCCCAAAAATCCAAATACCAGGAATATCTAGAACCATAGTTACTCCTGATGTTAGAAACATCCAGATGATTGGGTTGGCCTGCTTTATTACTTTACAACTTAATATTTAAAGATACTTACATTTTTTTTCAAAATTTCTATACTGTGTTAAACGTTTGCTTATTATTAGTTTATTAAAAAATTAACTTCATTTCTTGATTTAACACCAGCTTTTTTTCCTCTTTCAAAAATAAACTATTAAAACAAATTCCTTTTGGTTTTATATATTTTATTTAATAATTTGGCTTTTAATACTACTTTTCCTCCATTTCTTTTCTTAACTTTTTCTTCCAGAAAATGACCTGAATTATTAGATTTTAGATCCGAAAATTATACGAGAAAAAACTCTTTTTGTACTATATACATATATTATATTTATCTCCTTGAATATTTTTCTTGTATAACAAAATACTACATTTTGAATAAACACAATTTGTAAACAAACACAATCTATCAGTAAAATCAAATTTTAGTTTTCAAATTAGTGGTACTGAACAAACAGTAAGAGTGTAAAAATCAATCGGTTGAAAATGCAGCTCTGAAAAATAAAACACAGAAAATTTAGTTGTTTTTGTTTTATAAAACCTGCATTCGCTCTCCTCATTATTTCTCTGTTGACAAATTACAGTTTTATATGATATCAAAACTGTACATTTTAAATTAGTTTCTTACACTGTAAGGATTCAATATATTTAAATAATTGTATTTCATTTCATCAGTAAATTAACTGGAATCACTTGCTTCAAATATTTCTGCTTTTCCTAAATGCATTTTACTGCTTTTCATAACAGTTAAATTCAACAAAGTTTTACACAGTTAATTATGTAAAAAGAAAATAAAATTTGGGAAGTAATAAACTTCAGTTCATAAAACAATTATTGTTACCAAGGCAGTTATTGAAAATATGCATTACTCACTGGTGAGAACATACACTTTACTATAACCTTCACAGCAGAGTTTATAGGAGCTACTAATATTTAGATAATATTAGTAACTTCTTCTATGAACTGAATGAAACTCAGCTATTTATAAGCCAAAGTTCTGTATTTTAACCAATGCATTCAGCAAGATAAGCACTGTTTATTGTAGGTGAATGATATCAGTGATTAGTAGCTCCTATGATACACTGACATTATATTTATTGCTATGGCAAACTGAATGATACTCAGCTATTTATATGATAAACTTAACACATACAGTGTGCTAAGCATTGCTTATTGTGTACTAATGTAAATAATATCTATAATAATTAATATATAATAATTAAAGTAAATTTTAAAATTATTAAGAATAAAACACCTAGCATCAGAAAAAGTACTAGAGCAGGGATGTCAAACTCATAGGTACACTTGGGCCAAACAAACAAGGTTTAACTTTAGGCGGGCCGCAAAAAAAATCCATATTCATAGAAACGTAGATTTATTTCGAATAATACAATAATAAACATATATATATATTTATATAGAAAAGAACAAGAAAAATTTAATGTTTACGTCCTGATACTTGACATCTCTTCTCTGCTATTATCTTTCCTATTTCGGGAGAAATTTTGTTTGCAGTGATAACTTTCAACGCTGAACCAAGGTGAGCATCATTAATACGGTTTCTAATACCTTTCATGACTGAAAATAACTGCTCGCACCGATACGTGCTACCAAACATGGAAATAATTTCATATGCGAATTTTCGAGTATTTTCAAACCTGGCTGGTAAATATTTGTAAAATTCAGGCACACCCACTTCAATGAATTTTGCTTTCAAGTTTGAGTTGCATTGAATCTCGATCACCTCCATTTGCATATGGCTGGGTACTGAGTCAATACTTATTGAGAAAATCGAAGAAAACAAAAAAAAATTTGTCTTCGAGGAAACTAAAATCATTAAACCTCGTTTCAAATTCAGTTGTTAAATTTGCAATTTTTTCTGCGTATTTTTGATACGAACAAGTATCATCTAAACTTGATTTGTTCATGCTGCACGTCGGGAAGTGCGTCAAATCTTCATTTTTAAGTTGTTTTTCCCAAAGAACTAGTTGACATTTGAATGCTTTAATTATGTCAAACATGTTCGTAATGATATGATCTTTTCCTTGTAACGATAAATTTAAATCGGTTAAGTGTTTGGTTATATCAACCAAGAAAGATAAATCTTGTATCCATATTGGATCGTAAAACAAACTTACGTCTTGATTTTTCGTTTTTAAAAACTGACATATTTCTTCTTTCAAATCCCAGAATTGTTTGAGAATCTTGGAGCAAGATAACCAACGTACCTCGGTATAGTAGGACAAACCCGAATATTCACTATCTAACTCACTTAAGAAAGCAGTGAATTGACGCTGATTTAAACCTCGAGATCTTATAAAATTTATAACTTTTTTTATATATGACAAAACATTCTCCATATTTATTACTTTCGTGCATAGAACTTCTTGATGTATAATACAATGCATATGATGAATGTTTGAACCGTGAATTTCACTAAGTTTTTTTCTTAGTAATGCTACGAAGCCCTTGTTTTTCCCGGTCATTGATGGAGCGCCATCTGTAGCTACAGAATTTAATTTTGCCAAAGGTAGATTGTATTTCTGCAGAAGTCCAAAAACACAAGTAAATATATCTTCTCCTGTGGTAGTACCAGGCATCGGTATTAGTTCCAGTAATTCCTCAAAAATGTTAAAATTCTTGTCACAAGAACGAAGAAACACTGCTAATTGAGCTTTGCCACTAATGTCCGTGCTCTCGTCACAGGCAATGGAGAAACTTTCGAAACTAGATGATTTTGCTTTGATCTGATCACTTAAATTCGCGGCTAAATCAGTAACTCTTTCCGCAACTGTATTTCGAGACAATGAAATTGATTGAAAAGCCTTCACATTTCCAGGACAAACAATTTCTCCAGCTTTCATTAGGCATTCCTTGATGAAATCACCGTCAGTAAAAGGCTTCGAATGTTTAGCTATCAACTCGGACAAGACGTAGCTTGCATGTACCGCCGCTTCACTTTCTTGCAATACTTTACTAAACATGGACTGTTGCTTTTTCACTCCTAACTTGAGCTCTTTCAACTTTTCTTCTCTCATTAATCCTTCGTAATTGTTATATTTCGATTTGTGTTGTTCGTAATGACGTTTAATATTATATAACTTTGGTACATTAATAGTATTATTACATATCAAGCAGATTATTTTATCTTTTATTTCACAGCAAAAATATTCTAATTCCCATTTTACTTGGAATATTCTATGTTCGTCAGCGATTTTTCGTTTAATTTTACTACCACTTGGTTTTGATATAGACATACTGAATACAAAGGGCTGGAATAAACACGGTTAACGTTAAAAAGTTAACAAAAATTTATTCTTTCCACAAGAGATAAATCAAAATGCTGAAATATTTCTTCAAAAATATTCTAACAATATCACAAAATGTCAAACGTTTAGCAAAAATCAATTCAAAACAGAGAAACTAATTCTATCTCACAGCGAAATCGCTACAAATCAATCACAGCATTAAGTAAACAAACAGTTCGCTAGAACTACAGCTACTACTGAGATGAGTTGTTTGTTCTCGGCTTTTATAAGCTTTATAATTAATTTCTCGAATATACTGGAAACATCTATAAATATCTGGATTTTTGTGGATGGCAACAGCAATTACGAGATATTTATTTATTAGGTATTAAATGCACGCGCTGTTCTATTTTTAACCTTCCAACGCAGCTGTCTTTTCCAAAATCGTCTGCGTTGCTAAGGCAACATGAAGCAAATCTAATTACAATTCTAAATAAAAAAACTGACTAAAAAAATAACTATGAAATCCGTAACAATATGAATTAAGTAACAATTAATAATAAAGCAATTATTAATTATTACTTAATTCATATTTATTAATTATTACTTAATCCATATTAATATTCATTAATTATTACTTAATTCATATTACTTAATTCATATAATATATCGTACAAAACTATGATTGGAAAACTGAGACCAAGAGTTCGGCCACATTCGGCTATCGGGGGATGCGTACAAGTTCTGAGTGCACGTGTCCCCCAAAAGCCGAAGGTAGCTGAACGCAAGCTACTCACACGCATTTGTAATTTAAGTAGTGTGTGTGTCAGCTCGCTGTGAGTAATCTAACAACACTGAATAAATTATCGTTAATTACTTAGCAGTAAACATTTAATTTTTTTCTTCGTCGATATGTTATTTTATTATTATATATTATTATTTGCCGATATATTGGTCGGGCCGCAAAAATATTTATTGTGGGCCGCATGCGGCCCACGAGTTTGACATCCTTGTACTAGAGAATCATGATTTTTGTCAGAGCAGCAGAAAATCAGGAAAGATTCTTTACTATTCACAAATTTTTGCAAATACAGAATGAAACCAGAACCACTTTTATCCCCAGCATTGTTAATTCTTTTAATATGATTTTGACAAAGGTTTCTGAAAACATATTTTGAGGTAAAGATGACTGCATGAGATATACACATTCATAACATAAGTACTGATATCCAAAATTCTTGTTATGTGGATTATTATTTCAATGTTATCCTAAATTAATCTTGTTATGTATTTTAGTTTTTGCTTTTATTTAAGTAATATGAAAATGTTATAATTTACAATGCATACTTATAAAAGCTGTTAATTCGTTAAAAATAAAATTATTATTTCAGATAATGTTTGTCAGCATGGCTTTAAATATAATTTCAGCAGTCCTCATTACATTTATAAAATTTTCTATAACAGGTTAAATTCAGTTAAAATACAGTTTTTAACTCAAATTTTCAATGAAATAATGTAATTTGTATTTTTGGACATAAATTAAAACTGACTTGCAATCTTTTATCATAGGGGATATTTTAACTTCTTTCACATATAAATATTGATGAAAAACATATTCACATATAAACACATATTACAAACACATATTTCACATATAAATACTGTTATAACTCAATGTATCCATTTAAAAATTTAATACCATAATTACATTCCCCTAATCTCTCAAGTAAGAAATGTTTTTGCATCATTGTTTTCATGGTTTTCTTAATACGTAAATGTGAATATGAGCCAGTTTCCATTTAAATAGGTATCCCTCTTCTTACACAGCCCCAGCATACTTTGCCATACTTAAATAACCTAACCAAACTAAGAAATATTTTTTATCTAAATAAAGAAATTCGGTTACTTTGACAACACAATATAAATACAATATACTGTCGATTATTCTGTGTGCAGATAATTTGCATCTGTGTGTATTATCAGTGCATGGCAGTGCCCCCCGCACAGTTAACATTATGAGTGAGAACGTGTAAAATGGAAGACTTATACAGCATAAAATTATATTTACACAGAAATATAGAAATCAGATATTTATCTAACTGTGCGGTAATAACTCAAGTTGCATGCCAAAAAAATTTAAAATCTTCGAAATGTCCATCAGGAAAACAAAGGAATGGTTGATGATTTGACAAAGTCAGCTCTCAGAGCTCAGATGATGCAGATATCATTTAAAATGTTACAAGAGGCAAACAATGATACTGAAAATATATGCAAAGAAGATGCTGACAATTACAGTGCCAATACAGCAATGATGTGTGTTGAAACTCTACTCGACTTTGTCAATCAAAGAGGATTCAAATTCAGTAAAATAACATAAAAAAATAAGCAGTGGAATTTGACATATTTTGAGATTCTCAAAAATAATGAAGATTATTGATTTTTTAAAGAAAAGACAATATGCATGAAAATTTAGATTGTGTTCTTCAATTATTCATGGCCTGCTTCCCCACCATTAGCACAGATAATCTAGAGTATACTGTATATGTAAAAATATGAAATGTTTTATGGGAAGAAAAGAACTAATGTAATAAATTTTAAAAATATTTCAGAAACTTACATAAAAGAAGCATGTAAAAAAGTTCAGCTTTGGAAAATAATATGCCATTTGTTAAATTATAACAGTTATATAGCATTACTCAGAAAAATATACATAACCAGAAGTTTAAAAGTACTATGGAAGTATGGATTCATTTGTAATGTGATACGAAGTACCACAAATGGAAGTAACTAATGAATTTGTCAAATAAATTCAAAAAAAGCACAATGCAAAATATTCTAATAAAATCTATAATATAAATTACATTTTCACATTATCATTTAATATTAAAGCTAATAGATGCTGAATTATATCTACTAAATAAAACTGATTCCCTACATAAAAAATTTCAAGCAGTGAGAAGAAAATGAGAGTAAACTTCCTTTGAGCCTGCTTCTGTACTCTATATAAATAAATATAAAAGTAAATCCATTGTTCATTCATGATGACGCTCACCTACTAGAAGAAACAGAACTAAAAAAATGGTCACAAAAATCCTCAAGCCAAAAATTACTATACAAAACTCTTTAGTAGGCCTCTCTTGATAACCCTAGAATACAGTTCTCATTCATTGTACAAGTTCTACATTTTCTTAGTACCACACATCACACACCAATAAAAAAAACAGGGTATGAAAGAAGAATCCCATGAGCAAGGTCATGAAATGTCAGGGTGGGGGAGACTGAGAATTTTCATGTAATCGAATTAAATATTTGCTGTGTCATGTAAGTGATATCTGTGAGACAATCACATCCACATCACAATGTGACATCTCTGTGACACTGTATCATGGTCATAAATGTAATGTGATGAAAATGTAACATTAGGATGTCATTGTAACACAGCAACTATGTTTGCTGTCTGTTAAATTTATTGTATGTTCAATTTTCTGCTTGCTTTTTTTTAGTCATAATAAGTTAGTTTGTATTCAGAAATTATTAATCTTCTGGAATGAATTATTACAAAAAGTATGAACAAACAATGAGTGAAAACAAATACAGTAAGGGCCTAATAATAAGGCATTTAATAATTTGGCACATTTTCAGTTTCCCTTTTGATGACAGAATACTACTGAATGAAATGGTACTACTTCCATTACAGTCAGCATTATTCCATGACTCAACAACTGCTTTGCATCTATTTCCTATTTCTGCTAAATCTTTTGTTTAAAATTTCACATTTATATATAGTTTGCTTTCTTTAATCACTTAAAATGTTTTAGAAGAAAATTCAACCAAGATCATTTGGCATGAGGCTGATAAAGGGATAAATTCATTTATGAAATTTCACTAAAAAAATTAAAAATGTAACACTGGAGAAATACTGAGGATTTATACTCTATCAAATGACTTAAAAAAAAAAACAGTGGAATATCTGAAATGTGGACATTTGAAAAGACTTCATGCATTAGCATTAGTAATGATTTTGAAACAGAAATTTATTGCAAATAATCTAACACTGAATAAATTTATTTATTGATAAGTTTTCTCATTAATTATGCTTGCAAAGTTCTTAATCTTCTCATGCCAACCCACACATAAGAAGTTAAAAATCTTCTGCTTATCTTTCATACTAATTACTGGCTTATTTTAATGTAATTATTTACTTTGTTATTTATATTTATATGTCAGATGTATGCTTCACATATTATTAAATTCACCAACATTGTTTTCATTTATCACTTTCCTTTTCTTTATTTTTTAACTTTGGTTTCCTGAAGTTATTTTTCAAATTGCTACATTTTTCTTTTTCTGCTATTTTCAATCAACTTTTTAATCCAAAGGGATTTGAATCCCAAAGGACTATTACTTTCGTTTTGGCATTTTGCGTCATTTCACTTTTCAATTTACTGCTTATTTTATTTATTTATTTATGTTTGACATAGCTTTCTCTTCAAAAATCGTCTGCATTGCACAGGAAAATAAAAAGAAATTTTAATATTACAATTCTAAATAAATAGCCAAATAAATGTGAAATTCGTAACAATATTCTCTAAAACTTTAACGAATTTTTCATTAACAAACTCAAAGATTTCAAAGCCAGCAATACCAATGTTGTACAGAAAAACATTTTTATCTCCAGCGCGTGAGAGCGTGTACCGAAATTTCTAAAGATATGCAGAATTTAAAATTATTTTGCGATATTGCTGTTGAACTGAATTTTATGGTTTAAGTGCGAAGAACATGGTATTTAACAAATAAAGGTAACACACAAAATGTTAAATAAATGTCCCTTTGGACGTAATTAAAATCTGAAACCTTTCAGATTTTCTTTTTTTCTTTTTTTTTTTTTTTTAATTTTTTACAAGCATTCAGGAGGTGCACAAAGGTAGCTTCATCAGTCCATTCACTATATTTGTCTTACTTTGGTTTTTTAACTTGCTAAAAAATTTCTAATTTTTTTTCCCATGAACTGATGAGATCAAAAATTCAGGTAATGAAATAATACACAACACATGCCAGCTTCTCATAAAAGTAGTTTCATTGTTCATTGCTTTTATTTTTATTTTCTTATTGTTCCTCTTTTTATATTAAAACAAAAATATACATTTTTTTCAACTGTTATGTGATAATGGTAATTACTTCAACATTCACATATTCATGATCAATATTTCATTTTGTGTTACATTTTTATACTTAATTTTTTCTATTTGGTCATGCATTTCACTTTTTATTTGCACGCTTATATATTTTTATAATGGTCAAACTGCTTTTGTGCAAAAGTTTACATTATTAAATATTTCTTTAACAATTGTGATATGTAACAAACAATGAGTGAAAACAATATAACATGAACAATAAATAATAATGTAATATCTGTATTAGCTACATTATATTACTGTAGCTTTCTGTACATTTTAAAACAGTTAAGTATTAGGTTTCATTTAAGTTTTTTGCTTTTTGCATTTTGATTTATATATAGAGAGAAGGAGAGATACAAAGACAGATGTATAGAATTCTTACAGATATAAAGTAAAGAATAATGTAATATTTATTTACTTCGGTTGAATAACGAGCAATTGAAAAATTTAATTACTGTTCACAATATTATATATATATATATATATTCATAAACACCAAGAACTAATGGAGGACTTGCTGCTTTTAACTTTTCGACTGTTACTAACCTTTACAATAATAATATGAGGTTTGGCTGGTTTATTTTGATTATACACTGTGACAAACAAACAACTGTTATGAGTTTCAAGCTATCATTAAGCATTTTTGCAGTAACTATTTTGCAGCAACTATTTGCAATGATAAAATACTATATTAATTTTCAGCATTCAAGCATCAAACTTTTACATATAAATATCACAATTTATTCATAAATGTGTTTTTTAAATCTCCAGATCACCAAACTTTATCAGAATATTAAAAAGGTGTGAAAGTAAACATACAAACAATAACTACTATGGAAACTTCAGTTTCAAATTAAAAGACAAAATTTAGATTTGATCTTTGTCGTATTGATAAGCATGGTCACTAAAGATATCTTTGATAAATGAATGTAATTTTCTATTGCATTTCATCAGAAGGATAAGAATTATTAAATCAAAATTCTCATATCACCTGCATAAGTATCATTCTATAAATAAAAATAAATAAAATACAGGAGCAATAACTGTTACCTGAGTTTGCTGAGGTGGAGGTATGGTAGTAGGTGGAGGTTGTGTAACAACAGCATGTCCATTCATTGATAATACTGGACCAGACTGTGTCACTGAAGCTCTTGTTACTGCAGTGCCAACAACCTGACCAGTGTAAATTCCTGTAGTCTGGTGTCGAATGTGAGCAGCATTTGCAACAGTGGGAGGATAATAAGACAAATTGGCTAATGGTGGATATGGATACGTAGCTGGAGATGGCACATAAGCAGGATGAATCGGGACATGCGAATGAGAAAATGGCATGTATCCATATGCAGCAGTAGGATAAGCCAATGTATATGAAACAGGTGGACAGGTAAGAGGAGGTAACACTTGTACTGAAGGTACTGTCGTAATGACCCCTTCAACTTGCCCCAGATGTATGTTATGAGGTGGTACTACATTATGATCACATGGTGGCGGAGAGGATAAAATGTTCTCATTAGATACATTATCATTTGTATTCAAATGCCTTTCAGCCTGGTTGCTGTGAGGATCATCCATTTCTTTTTCCTCATGAAAATCATACCTGAAAAGGAAAATGAAAGAATTTTAGCTTCAATTCACAAATCAATTTTCAAAGGCAAAATTTAGATTTAATCTGTGTTTAAGCCATTATAGGGAATATTACATTTATTTGTCTACATTTAATAAAATTATATCTACCAGACTACCAACGAATGTGCTAATTTGAGACTGCTGATAAATTGATTGAAAAAAATTATTGAAGCCTTAAAATCTGAACAGCTGTTTTTGCTTAATCAAGTTTATTGGGTTTGTATTAAAAGTTCTCAGCATTTGTGATAAATGATGAAGATTTGATTTACAGATGCATTATTTATTTATTCCACCAAGTAAATTTAGTTAAGTAATCAATTTTAGTTTTAAAAGCGAAAGAAGTAGAAGGAAGTTATTTTTGCATACTTTATATATATAATATACACTTTCGACAAGTTTTGTACACACTTCTGCACATGGAAATTAAGAACTTTTAAGGACCATCAATGAAACAAAATTAAGGATCTATCAGGAAATGGGAATAGAACAAATTACAGCAATTATCTATGCCTGAACTTGGCTTTTGTAATATCACACTAAGAATAAAACAGATGTATTAGTTGGATACATTACTATTAAGCATTAGCTAGTATTTAACACACGGTTCATACACATTTATGCACACGGAAATTAAGTACTTTGAAGGACTTTTAAGGACCATTAATGAAAAAAATTAAGGACCTATGAGCAAATGGGAACTGAATAAATTCAATTAAAAATATTATCTATGCCTGAATTTCATTTTTGTAATACCATCCTAAAAAGAAAATAGAACCGTAAGTAGGATTTTAATGAAAAAAATTAAGGACCTATGAGCAAATGGGAACTGAATAAATTCAATTAAAAATATTATCTATGCCTGAATTTCATTTTTGTAATACCATCCTAAAAAGAAAATAGATCCGTAAGTAGGATGACTTAGTATTAAACATGAATTAATTAACAATATTATTAATAAGTTTGAGAATAAAATCAACTTTATAAAATGTATCAAGTAGCATTAAATATTTTACATTTATAATAGTTGGGCATATTTGAAACATGACATGTGATTTTTTTTTTAATGTTTTGCTAACAGTTAGCTTTATTTATTTATTTATTTTTTTAAATCACATACTTGCTCAGTCTACAGGTTTACTAAATAGCAAGTAGATTTCATGTCAAGTGGCACAGATTCAAACGAGAAGCTAGATCATAATCAGCATGATTCATAACAAATGATCGCCTTGTCACCGCTGCTGCTTACCTAGAGAGAGACCTGCTGATTAGAACAAACTTAAAAGGCCTCATGTAGGCACGGCTGGAAAGATTTGAAAGTTAGTTGGGCTCTATCTGTCACAGTCTTGTGTCGTAGCTTCATGTAGGTCCAATAAGCCACTAAAGCACCACAGGTGATAAGTCATTTTGTATTGTTTTAAGTCTTACTAGATGGAAAGAATAAGCTTTACATGAATTTTTGCATTTTTGTGTTTTATCTTGTGACCATGGTAAGGATTAATGAAAGGCAATAATTCGCTCTATTTCCTTCTCTTTAAGCATCTTTTCTAACAATCAGAAAATTGTCTCAATACGCAAATCAGTGTTCTCACTAGTTTCTGCGTGCTTTATCTCCTAACTTGCCAACATTTCTACAATGTAGCTACGAGGGTTTACTAGATCTGGTAAAAGTTAAATAGCCCAAACCTACCGAAAGACGTGAAGCAAATTATCGCTATGTCTGAAAGTAACTACAATATCAGACAAAGGTTTAAATAAGCCAACTATTTAAAAAGAACTTTGAACATAAAGGCATGTTCTGATGCTAACAAAATCAATTATAACTCGTGGTGATGTAATTTAAACAAGAACAGTCAAATTCAAACTAAAAATGTGGACTAGTGGTCAAAGACTATACAATTTAATTTTAATTTAAGCTGGCTCAGTAATATGAGAAAATAGAAAATGAGAAACTATAGTAAAGGCTGAAATCTTTAAATAACTGGGTAATTGAGATAATAATAAGTGTACATATCTTTGAAGAATAATATTCTTTATGTATTCGTTAGATCTGGTAAAAGTTAAATAGTCCAAACCTACCGAAAGCCGTGAAGCAAATTATCGCTATGTCTGAAAGTAACTACAATATCAGACAAAGGTTTAAATAAGCCTACTATTTAAAACGCACTTTGTCTTCAACACATTTCCTTTTCATTTTAGAATTTTGGATTTAATTACGGATTTCGGTTATTTAAAAAGAAAAACTAAATGCATTTAGAATGTATAGAAAAAGCTGCTAATTTTATTTTAGCAATATCAAAATTCAGAAGAAATATGAAATATGTATGGTAAGGGCTGGTTATAGAGATGATATGGCAGAATATTTAGAATTTAGTGACAAACTGAGCAACAAAACCTAGAAATGTCATAACTTCTAGAATTTAGAGCAAGCACTGGAAGCAGAATTTAGAAAGGCACTAGACAACAGAATTTAGGATTCACAGGGATTGCATCAGGTGGGAAAATGCCTAGCATAAGGGCCGGTTATAGAGATGATATGGCAGAATATTTAGAATTTAGTGACAAACTGAGCAACAAAACCTAGAAATGTCATAACTTCTAGAATTTAGAGCAGGCACTGGAAGCAGAATTTAGAAAAACAGACAACAGAATTTAGGATTCACAGAGATTGCATCAGATGGGAAAATGCCTAGCGCCAAGTTCTATATGATGCATTAAGGCATATTATATGAGTCTTTTAAATTGTCAGTTTTCAATTTCTTCATTAATAAAAAAATGCATTTCTATAATGCCTGTCCATGTGATAAGATTAGAAGCATTTTTGATATTTTCCATGCTTGTGTCCAGTGAAAATTAGAGAAAATAAAGATGCCTAGCGCCAAGTTCTATATGATGCATTAAGGCATATTATATGAGTCTTTTAAATTGTCAGTTTTCAATTTCTTCATTAATAAAAAAATGCATTTCTATAATGCCTGTCCATGTGATAAGATTAGAAGCATTTTCAATATTTTCCATGCTTGTGTCCAGTGAAAATTAGAGAAAATAAAGGGAAGATAGACATGTTAAGAAAAAGATTCTAGTATCAAAAGTAAAACATTCAAATATTATGTTTTCATTGTTCTTCCAGACGTTCTCCAAAAAGCGTGAAATTCATTACAAACTTTCTGTAAAATACATCCATTATGTATTAATACCATGGAGACATATTTCATTTTGGTCCATATTACTGGAATCTTTCAGAATCGTGGGTCTATAAATCTTGCCTTCAAATCCTTCTACACTCTCCAAGCTGCAGTGTCTAAAATCCTAAAGAAAAATTATCCCTACGAATTCTGTAACAGCCAAAAGCCAAAAATATTTGGGGGAGGAGTGTAAAATTAATTTTAAAGAGAAAACTGATGCATATTCTGAGAATTCTGAATATTCTGAGACAATTACATGGCAAAAATAAATCTTGCCTTCAAATCCTTCTAAACTTTCCAAGCTGCAGTGTCTAAAATCCTAAAGAAAAATCCCTACGAATTCTGTAACAGCCAAAAGCCAGAAATATTTGGGGGGGAGGAGTGTAAAATTAATTTTACAGAGAAAACTGATGCATATTCTGAGAATTCTGAATATTCCGAGACAATTACATGGCAAAACCTTACTATGAAAAAATTTTAAAAAAGACATTTTTAATTAATTACATAGTTAATTTCGCTTTTAGTAAGAACTGTTTCGTAAATTGTGTTTTATAGCATTATACCTTGTTTATTTCTCAGATTCAGAATATTGTATAATAAGGTGTTAAAATGCAACTTTATAATATGACAGCGAAAAATAAAAATATTTTATTTTAATGTTATTTTTTAAATATAAATCCAATACATTACCATTATTTTAATGAAATTGATTAATGTTACAATATGTTAAAAAAATCGTCAAAAAATTCTCAGATCTCGGAATTAAAAATTTTCTATAAAAACTGATCTCAAAATCACCAAAATGTTGATAAGTCATCAAATTTAAAACCATTAAATAAAAAAATTCACATCACCAAAAGTGAAGAGTTGTTTAAGAACTCTTTATTAGAAAAAATGAATTTTTAAATGCTTATGTTTCTTGCTTTGAAACTCGAGTATCCCACTATTTATATTAGAAATAAGAAGAAATTATAACACATGAACCCATTCAAAAGGTAATCATATATATGTCAGTGAATCGCCAAAAATATTCCTCCAAAATGCTAATTCACACTCAAAATGGTAGTCGTAAAAACAGACAGAAATTTCAGATAATTAAAATTAAGGACCTTCTGCGGATTTTGGCCGAAATTAAGGACTTTTAAGGATCAAAAATCGATTCCAAAAAACCTAAGGACTTTTAAGAACTCTTGAGGACCGTACGAACCTTGTAACATAATTATAAAACAAATTTGAGTATAAAATCTCAAACTTCCTTTTGTAAAATTTATCAATTAGCATTAAATTACAAAATTTAACACTTACATTCTATATTCATAATAATCAGACATATTTAGAGAAAGGTTAATTACATTTATTTATGTTTCACTAACAATTAGCTTTATGTTCATTCTTTTATGCCTCATTTTGTCATGCATTTCAATCCAAAGGTTTAGTATATAGTAGGCAGATTTTATGTCAAGCAGCATAAATTAAAATGAAAAGTAAACTTCTAATCAGCATGATTCATACCAGAAACCTGGCTATTGCCACCACTCATGCTTGCATATATATAGAGAGAGAGATCCAGTGATCACAACAGACCTGAACACCCAAAATGGGCATGATTCTTAAGTGTTCAAAAGTTAGTTATGCTTTGCCTGTCTGTCCCTGTTAGTGCCATAGCTTTGCATACAGCTTCTGGAGTTGTAACCCAATTAACATACTTTAAAAGGTTCCAATAAGCTGCTCGAGCATCAGAGGTGATAACTTGTTTTGTATTATTTTAAGTCTCTCCAGCGGCAATAATAAAATACTAGGGAAAACTAAGTATTTTATTATTGCTTAGTTTTTCCTAGTATTTAAGAAATTAATATAAAATATATTCATTTTTACATTTCATAATATGTTCATTTTTACATTTTTGTGTTATATCTTGTGTTCACAGTTAAATTACTGCAAGACAGTATCCTGATTTAGAGAAAACTTTAAAATGTGAGCAGTTATAAATAATTAAATTAGTTAGTTAGATACCTGTATTTGTTATACATTTACATGATTATTTTTCTATACTTTTTAAAAATATTCATTAAAAATAACACTACTGAAATGACAGTCTAAAATAAATGATCCTTACACATATAATTTATGGCATTGATTCTAAAATGATATTATAATTATACATTAAAAGCTACAAAACATTATGTTTTGCAACAACACACAAAATATTTATGGGTCCATAATTTTTAGCTAATTTATATAGATTTCCTAAACTTTAAGCATCTTTTCTAATAAAATGAAATTTGTTTCAATAAATAAAGAAGTGTCCCGATTAGTTTCTACTGCCTCCTAACTTGTTACTGTCTCAAACATATCTTTGAAGAACCGATTTTCTTTCTATGTATTCAATCTCTTCCTAGATAAGTTTCCTCTTCATTTTAGAATGTTCAGACATAATTAAAGATTTCTGTTATTCTAAAAATTGCATGCATTTAAAATGTGTAGAAGAAAGTGCTAACTTTATTTCTTTAGTAATATAAGCATTGAGAATAAATATGAAATGATATATGATCAGGGCCAGTGCAAGAGCTGATATGGCAGAATTTTTAGAATTTATGTAGGCACCAAGCAGCAGAATTCATGGCAAATAGAGTTATCAGGAGGGAAAATACCCTGTGCATATTCCAATGAGAGAAATTATATTAATATGAATTAATGTTTATCTTTTAAATAATCAGTTTTCAATTTCTTTATAAATAAAAATTTCTTTTCTACAAATGCCTGTTCGTATGACAAGATTAAAACCATTTAAAACCATTTTTGTTATTTTCCATGCTTGTGTCTAATGGAAAGAACAAGACAGGAAGAGAAAAAGACTTAAGTTGAAAATTAGGAAACTAGAATAATGCTTTCATTGCTAAATGCTTTCAAAACTCGCTCCAAAAAATAAAAAATTCATCACAAACTTCATGTAAAATACATTGATTATGTGTTAATACCATGAAGACATTTTCTTTTTTTGTCACATTTTTCTGGAATCTTGCTTTAAAATTTTTCTAAACCTTCAAAGGTACAAGATTTAAAATCCAAAGGAAAAACTGTCCCTACCAGTTATGTAAAAGCAAAAAGGCATAAGTTTTTTTGGAAAAAAGAAAAAATGAAAGCTTTTCAGATTTTATATTATGCCCAAAAGAACTTTTTTTTAACATTTTGTATGTTATTTATTAAATATCATGTTCTTCACACTTAAATCACATAAAATTCAACAGTAATATCACAAAATATTTAAAAAAACAACAACAAAAAAAAAGCCTATCTTTAGAATTTCTGATACACAGTCTCGCACACTGGAGATAAAAATGTTTTTTTCTGCACAGTGTTGCCACTGATCACTTTGAAATCGTTGAGTTTGTTAATCAAAAATTTGTTACGTGTGAAATAGACAATAAAACAAATTTAAAATTCAAAATTCAGGCTTTCAAGTGCCCATGTTCGGTTGGAAAACTACATTATTCAAAATTTGATGGCTCTAGGTACCGTTGATTTTTCACAGTGCGAGAAACATTCACGCAGATTCTTCATTATTTAGTTTCTTTAAATATAATATATGGAGATAATATTTGGTGGCAACAGTTTGAAAAGTGAATCAACGCAGACAGTGAAATGACGCAAAATGCTGTTTTGAGACATTTCTGGGTCTAACACTTCTTTGGACTAAAAAAAGGGGGGGGGAGAAATCAAAAGAAAAGTGTAAAGTGATTTTTAGAGAAAACCAACATACATTTGAATATTCTACAATTAATCAAGGAAAAACTCTTACCATGAAAAAGATAAAAGACTGTTTATATTAACTTTAAATTAATTACAATAGCTGTTTTGCTGTTGCTAAGAAAAATTTTGGAACCTGTGCTCAGGGATTTATTATTTTATTTATTTTTCAGATTCAAAATATTCCAATAACATACTGACAAAAATGGAAAATAATGTCATTTTATAATATGACAGGGAAAATAAAATTGTTTCACTTTAATGCAATTTTAATACCTTATCATTAACTTAAGTATTGCACTGTTTCGTTAAAAGAACCAGCAAATTCAAACAATAATCTACCAAATATATATTTCTCAATCAATTTAAAAGAAATATTCCTCTGGAATGCTATTTCACATTCAAAATGGATGTTATAAGATGACAGAAATGTCAGATGATTAAAATTAAGACTCTTTTGCTGATTTTGGCTGAAATTAAGTACTTTTTAAGGACCAAAAATCATTTCCAAAAAACCTAAGGCCTTTTAAAGACACTTAAGGCCATACAAACCATGTTTTCATAAGTATTTCTGAGTAATATTGATAAGGTAAAATGGTCAAGTACAGATTTATGAAAAATAATTGAAATTTAATCTACACAAACTCCATCAAAACTATCATGTTACATTAGTCTTTATATAATTTCACCCTGCATATAAAAAACAGACTTCTATTTAAGCAATACAAAAAGATCTATAAGGAAATACACTCTCTCAATTTCATAGTAAAGCATTCTTGCTGACAGTTATTCTTGAAGTTTTTTTATATTTAAATTGTAGGAAAGGCATCACTGTAATCACACCAGATAATTGAAAAAGCAGAATTTTGCCTCGACTATTTTTTATAACTTCATTAAATTAAAAAATGTTTAGGATAACAGACACTTATAAAATACTGCATAACATACCATCTTCTGGCCACGTCAAAGAGCACCTCAGGATACACTCCTCCACCTTTTGCCGAAGATTCTACTGCAAGACAAGCTCTTTCTGCCATTTCACTGCTTTGTTCCTTGCACTGTATTAGAGCTCTTTGAATCTCATTTGGATTAAGGGCATGAGCATGAGGTAGACAAGAAAGAGCCAATTCAGCAGCAGCTCTAACCATGTTAGGATCTCTGCCACGAGAAGCACGATCAGCGAGAGAAGCAACTTCTGGTGGAGTCAAATGTCCCTCCCACGTCTCAATGAGGAAATTAATAGCTGTACTACCAATTTCCATGGCTTGCCCTAAAAAGAACATCTTCTTCCAGAATCATTTGTAAAATATGCACAGCATGAATAAAGTAAAAATATATGGTTAATAATGTAATAAAAGCAATTACAAATTTCACAAATGATTATGCAAAATATAAACTAAAAATTTTTTCAAAAAATTCAATTCTATTTATGATTTTCCACACAAGAATGCATTACACTTTTCCCAATTTGAAATAATAATAAATTAAAAATTTTTCTCTACATTTTTACCGAAATCAAAGTATCTGAGTGAAATGAAATGATTGCAAACATGCACGAATTAATTCAAACATTTTTTATGATGAAAAAGGGCAAATAAGTTTTTTTTGGATATTTCACTAATAATCCTAAAATTTTAAACCCAATTTGGTATGAAAATCCTTAAAATTACCAGCATTCCAAAAAGGAAAGCCACATGCTAAACAAAAAATTATATATTATAAAACCTGAAATTTACAGGCAGAAAGTAAGAAAACTTTTATATTTCAAACAAAATAAATAAAATAAATGTTTTTAAGTAACTTATGTTAATGAAAAGGTGTACTGGTAATGCAATACATGCCCTGTTACTTTTATAGGATAGCCTTTTACACATAGGAAATTTATCAATATACAACAGAAATAATTAAGCTGAAATTCAGTGATGGGACTGTGACAGGTACTTAGGTTTTGAAGCAATATATATTTCAAATTGCATATTTTAAAAATTAAGTAACTCATAGCAGAATGCTGGAAAAATCAGAAACTACATACACGTATCTGAAATACTATAGCAATACACTTTGTGCTAATTCTTAACACAGAATTCTAAATTTTGATTAAAAAGATTATTTAATTAAAAAAAAATTATAGCCTTTTAAAACACTTATTATGCAATGTAATGCTTCTAAATGACAACAAAAGTTAGCTAACTAATTAAATTTGTGCCAGTAAAATAATTATAATTTTAACAGGTGATAAATTTGAGTAGATTAGATTTTTATTGGAGAAAAAATCCAAACTTAAGTTTTATGACAGATTGACAAACAAATGACAGTTAGCTCACTGGTCTTCACTTATAATCCACTAAACATGCTTTAAAAAATATCATTATTAGTCTACTTGATGCATATATGGAGAAAGCAATTCAAATATTTAATGCAATGAGAATTACACAAGTTTGGTTATAAAACATCTGAGCAGGCTCAAGAGATATCAAAATGGTTTTAAGAATTAAAAAGTAAATTAAAAAAATCAAAATCTGAATTTTGCTTTAAACAGTTACTCATATTTTGATACCATAGTTAAAAATTTAAAATTATTAGTATAATGAGGAGTAACTTGAATTTTGAATTTACTTTTACAAAAGAATGATATAATCTAGATAGGATTCTAATGATGCATTTTCTGCTTTAGTGTTTCAAATCATAATTTTAAGAGAGAGAGTGTTTTGCATATCACCATCAGGTGAAAATCAAATTAGAGGTTCGAAAAGTTGGTGGAATTTAAGGGTTCAAGAGAAAATAGTTATGTAAATAAGTTGCACATTCAATGGAAAATATGAAAAGCACAGCATAGAAGTGAGAACATGAAACGAATAATATCACCATACGTTATATGTACTAACTATTCACAAAATCTATTGTATATCCAACTCTGTCAGTTCAAATCTCCAATAAAGGCAATTTAATGATGAAATTAAAGATTTTCAGTTTCATTACTAATTTGAATCACGTACAATTTGTACATACAAATACAAATTTTTATTTGTATACACTGTACAATTTTAATCCTAAAATTTTTTATTTTTGTTTGTACAATTTGTATTTCTACATACAAATACAAATTTTGCAGTACATAGTGCAAAATTTTAAACACAATGTGGAACAAATGTGATAGTACTTTGTAGATTAATATTTAAAGCATTATACATATCAAAGAAATAAGCTTCTTAGTAGCTTAAGCTTTTTAAAATAAAAGATTGAAAATTTTATGTAATCAGGTAATTATTTATATAAAAAACATACTTTTTTAATACTCTACCTTATTAAGTTTCAGTGTTATTCATACTTTCCAAAGCTTTTTTGTTTTATACATGTATGTAAAATATAAAATATCTATCTTCCAAATAATAAATTAATAATAGACCTTTAACTCTCGTCTTCATTCTAAAAATAAGAACATTGCTGAACTGCATCATTTCTAGATTAATCTATGCCACGAAGCTTGTGTAATGCTGATGACGTAGTAATTGGGAACCTAAACTTTGAGAACTTAAACCAAAATCTTTCTTCTTCTTGTGCTTCTATATTGGATAACTATGCACTTCAGCTTCTCTCTGTGCGATGCTTGGACATAATTTCTCTGGGCTCCCTTCCTATCGTAAAAGTATCAAAAATGTAAATGTTCTGTAAATAAGTATGATTAGAGTGCTAAGTGATTATGGCCACAAATGTCAACAGGAAATAAAAATGGAATTAAAGCCGTCTCAAGTGCGAAGATTCTTAGTCATTACAAATTCTATGCATCACATGCGTATTCTAAGTACCTTTGCAATCAGTATTTCTACATCTCGGTGTTTCTTCATCAATACTTCTCTGAAATTTGCTATTATATATGTGATAATAAAAACTCTGATATAGTAGAACGCTGAGATGCCGATCCATACTGAATAAGAAATTTGGCAGTCGAGGGAAATTAAATCTTTATTTTATTTTCAATAAACATATTGCGGCCACAAAGAACTTGGCACATTATTTGTACCTATTTCAAGAGGTTTTCATTTCTGATAACTTTGCAGCAATAAAGAAGCAGCACGCAGCAGTCCAACTAGGCCGAAGAGTAGCGAGCAAGTGCCTTACATTCAGGGTAAAATCTTAATTCAGACTGAGTTAATTTTGGTTCTCAATGCATTTTGATTGGATAGTTAATACTTCTCTAAAATTATTATTGGTTGCTTGAGTTTTAGTTCCATTTACATCATAAGAATTATATAAGAGCCATAGTACATGGATAAATCTAGAAATGACAGTGTAGAGAGAAGTTACTATTTTTAGAATTCAGAAGGGAAATTTGCCTTGCTAATTTAATCTTTTACAAATTCTTTATTTTTCTTACTCATTCGGCCCCTCTTCAAGCAGAAAAAGGTGTAGCGACAGAGAAGTCTTTTTAAAGGTAAAGCAAATGAAGAGAAATAACTTGAAATTTTGACCAAAATAATCACTTACATAATTGCAAAATATGAACTTATATAATTTTTAAAGATTTTTTTTTAGATAATATTTTACAGTGCTTTCAAATTTTCAGTCCAAAGTTTTTGTATTTTGTATCAGTTCACATAATTAGATTTCTTCAGGGAAGGCTTTGCAAAGCTTTGAAGACAATGTCATAATAGAAAAAATTTTGCACACATATTACTTATTTTGAATAATCACAATAAATTTCAAAATTTTCAGAACATAACTAATTTTCATTATTATATTTTATCATAAATTTTATAATATTACTGCTAAAATTATGGTTTCACCAATATTGTCTTTCATTTGCAATTTCTGAATTTAACAAACTGGAAGGCCTCACAATACTTCGCAACAAGCATATCCATCATTAGGGCTAGCCTCTTGAGCTAACCAGTATGTTCTGCACTGGTGGCTCAGGGTGCCTAGGCAGTTATTTGAAAAGGCCTCCGTTCCCTACGTAAAGTAACTGGCTTTTGAGACCTGCACTAATACATTCCATAATAAAAAAGTTAGTAATAATATTAAAAAAATACACTCAATCATAAAAAGAGAGCCTTCAACATTATCTTATATGAAGAGGGTAAAAGAAACAACTGTACAAAGGTAATAGGCCTCTGTTTTGAAACCAGTATTCCCTCAATATACTCTATACTTTACAATAACCCATAAATTTTAACATCCATTTGCCATAATTTCATACTACTTATTTGAACTAATTTCATTTATTTTTTATATCCACTTCACTTTTAGAAAAATTATAAAATTCTTATTCAAAATTTTCAACACAAATTTCAAAACATTTATCTTAATAACCTTCCCTAAAAATAATTAAAAATCTTCTTTACTACTTCACTAAATTATTAGAATTTGAATTTTTAATACCATTTTTCATAAAACAATGCTATTAATCCAATGCAAGCAGAAACAGCAATACGTATTCAAATTTTCAATATAATAATAATAATTAGAAATTTCAATATGATATTTTTAGTTGCACTAAATAAAATCTTTTAAAAATATCCATTTCACAGACTTAGAAATCAGATGATGAATAAATCTTGCAAGAAAAATTATTCCCATTTCACTAAAATTTTTTCACATTTGAAAAAACACTATATTTGAAGATTGAGACACTTGAAGATATTTTTTTACAAGCCCACACTGGAATTTCGAGAAAAGCACACAGCACAGAATTAGAAGTGCAGAGATGTCGTCACACTACAGCCTTGAAACAGAAGAAAAAAGAAATGCAGATCACAACACCCGAACATCAGCTATCGATGAACTTTCAACACACCATGGCATTAAATCAAATTAATAATTTTTATTTCGCAGTACAGTCAGTGGAAATTGTTGAGAGTTCATTGGAGTAAACTTTCACACAACACATTACTTGAAAAGAGTCTGTACACATTCATTGGGATTAGCAGCAGAGATTGATCCATGTCGACTAAAAACAAATTCTGTAGTC
>KK116876.1:108464-130380 GCA_000611955.2 Stegodyphus mimosarum | reverse complement strand
AGCAGGAATTTTGATGTAGAATGCTGAGATGCTGATCCATACTGAATACAAATTTGGCAGTCGAGGCAGATTAAATCTTGATTTTATTTTCAGTAAACATATTGTGGCCACAAACAACTTGGCACTTGGCACATTATTTATGCCTATTTCAAGAGGTTTCCACTTTTGATAACTTAGCAGCAATAAGAAAGCAGCAGAGAGCAGTCCAACTAGGCCGAAAAGTAGCAAGCGTCTTACGTTCAGGGTAAAATGTTAATTCAGACTTAGTTTTGGTTCTCAATGCATTTTGATTGGATAGTTAATACTTCTGTAAAATTATTATTGGTTGCTTGAGTTTTAGTTCCATTTACATCATCAAAATTATGTGACAGTCATATGACATGGATTAATCTAGAAATGACGCAGTGCAGAGCGAGATTACTATTTTTAGAATTCAGAAGGTAAATTTACGTTGCTAATTTAATCTTTTACATATTCTTTATTTTTCTTACCTATGTATATATATATGAAATTATACACATATGTATAATTTCTCTTAATCTTTTTAATGAAATCTATATATTTTATCTCGCATTTCTTTTAATCATGTTTTTAAAATGAAAAAGTCTGACACACCATATCAAAACACAGTAATGAATATATTCTCATTTTCATTTGTTTGACTCAGTATGTTATTTGAATTTCATTTCTGATAATTTCTCTCAAAATTCAAACTCCTCAATAAATGTTTCCTTATCACTGCACTGAAGTAAAAATTAAATAAAATTTTATCACTTTACTGTAGGAATGACTATTAACCTGGCAAAATTTTATTAGGGTTCTTAACAATCCATTTTAGTAGTATGATGAATTTTAAAGTGAATATGAAAAACTCAAGACCTATTTTTCTTAAATTCAGCTGTAATCTGGCATTGAAAACAATCAACTTTAAATTAATTTTTATTACCATTAATATTAATAAAGTATTCAGTTAAAACAACTTTACATAAATCTTACTTAATAAAGTCAATATACACTGCCCTCCAAAAATTAAGGAACAGAACGTTTTTTGAGCCTAATTTGAGAATGAAGCAACACAGAAACAAGAAATTTACAGGACATGTTCACCAAACAGTTCTTTAATGAATGCAACATAGAATGTTCCTAAAGTTCAACACAAACATGAATTACAAGAAAAATTGCACTCTTGGCAGAGAAATCCAGTCTTGGATGAACAGTATATCAATCTTTTGAGGAAAAATAGTGTGGTAACATTACAAAAGTGAATTCTAATAAGGAATGTGTTCAGCCCTACCTACAATACATTGATGGCAGCAACGTTCCATGCTGTCAATTACGTTTTAGATCAGTGAAATGGGAAACAATGACCAAACATGGAGTAATCCTTATTCAAGCTCATCTAACGACCTTGAAGGAGGACTTAAAGCAGCAACCTGCCTCTCAAGGTAGTCTCAAAGATGCTGTATCGGATTCAGGTATGGGGATTGAGCTGACTATTCCATCTACTTCATACTGTGACCCTCAATGTATTCTTAAGCAACCCAAGCTCGGTGCAGTCGTGCATTGTCATCCATCAGAAGAAATCCAGGACCAATAGCAGTGGCGTATGGGTGGACATACTGATCAGGGATCTCATCTCGATATCTCACACTGGTCAATTTTCCTCCATGGAACGCATGCAGGTCAGTGTGACCACCAAGAGAGATCCCAGTCCAAATCATTATCCCACCACCTCTGTAACTGTGTTTTCCACAATGTGGGATTGGTTACATCTGGTACGTTGTTCCCTCTAGATCAGCTGACGACCTGAATCACTCTCCAACGTGAACCTGGACTCATGTGAAGAGAACAGACGCCTACTGTTGACTAGTCCAGGAGACGTGTTCTCTTGCCCAACATAAACAGGCAACTCTGGGTCCTCGGGTCATGGGGACACAAACAACTGGTCATCTTGCATACATTGCTGTATTGTGCAGGTATCTGTGCACTGTAGTACCTGAGATTCTTGTTCCTGTTGTCACTAAATGATCTGCTATGAGCTGAGGCACAGTAATGCTACTTCTCCTTTGGGCTGAAAGAGCTAAATAGTGGTCTCCCGCAATAACTCTACGTCTGCCTTGGAACATGTCTTCTAGACACAGAATCTTTGGATTCAAACCGATTCTATAGTCGGTGGACCATACTACGAGAGACATTGAGACATCTAACAGCATCAGCTTCTGATATCCCCATTTCCATCCATCCGATCGGCTGCCACCTCAACGAATCGGGCAAATGACTTCTCCTAGAGATTGATAAAACTCTCTCGGATATTGCCCACGAAATTGTAATAACAACTGAAGATCAACACTCGTGAACAAAAATTACAATTTTTGCATTTTTTCTCCAACTCCTATATAAGTATTCATTTCTATAAAACAAACGTGGTAGCTATTGTTTTTGCATATATTTTCCTAAACTTCATTACTTTCATGATATGAACTGTGAATTTAAACATTACTGACATTTTTGTAATGGTGAGCTTTGAAAAACATGCTATTCCTTAACTTTTGGAGGGCAATGTATAAAAGTAGAACAAAATATTACTAGAATATTAATTACATATTTCGTATAGAATTAGCGATTTTGAAAATGGTAAAACAAAATAGAATTATACTGACTATAAAAAATACCAGATAATTACACAGAATATACCACACAATGTTATAAAATTATCATCATCATGAAAGAATCATAACTTTATTTGGATTGTGCATACAATTTTGCAAAAAAGAAAAACCCAAACCTGTGATCCACGATACATGAGATGAATATGTTCGAGAGAGCCAGTTTGGTGACACTGCATTATGTAAGCCTAGAGCATATAAACCAATTTGGAAAGCACACATATGCAACGCTCGGTGTGGGCCTCGATGATTCTGACTGGCTGAAGGCTGAGTAAACAACACTGCAGTGGAACTATTTCCACCAGCTTTGGTGAGAACAGTTTTAGCAAGCTCAAACATAAAATGAGCCGATGCTTCACTGGGTTGGTTTGGCATGCTAGGATATGCTCGCTTTCCTTTAAACCTATTTAAAAGAGCCTATTTGTAAGATGAATAATGCACATATAGTAAAATAGGTGATAAATATATGCAGTGGATCCTCTCTTAACATCACCATTTAGAGTTCTAAAATATTCTGAACTTCTGTGATGGGACTTGTTTCCCAGAACATGATTATTAATACTTTGCCATCTTTTATAATCATTGCATAAATTTGCATAGTGGATTTAAACCTTTTCAAGGCTTTTAGAATAAATTAAAGAAAAATATTGTAATATAAGTGGAGGATATCTGTACCTCCACTTATATTACAATATAGTCTTTTGGTAATTTCAGATTTCTTTCTTTATGAATTACAGAGAATTATGCTTCTGTTTGGATTATTCATTACTTTATTAGTTATTACTTATAATTTATACTTAACATTATAATGCATTCCTTTGTTATTCAGAGGTTTTACTTTTATTTCCATTTAATATTATTTACGAAAACAAGTTTATATAATTTCACAAATTTAACCCTTTATTAATCCATAACAACTTTGGAGATTTTAATATCTCAGTTATTCCTACATTTGACTTCAGTTTACTGAAAACTAAAGTATAATTCATTATTTATGATAAAATTTGCTTCTTCTGTTTCATTTCATGGTATATTAATATATTTATATTAAAAAATAAGAAATTAATCACATAGATAAATAGCAAATAAAGTAAAAAATACTAATGAAAAATTCATCTTAATTTTCTAATATATTTATATGCATAATATTTTAAAACACAGAAAACAGATCTAAAAATTAATGGGTTCAGAAATACTTACTATTTATTAAGATAGTCATCCAATGAAGTCAAATCGTCTTTTTTGTCAGTCACTTGTTTTTTAAAACAGTTTGAAACTCCACAAAGTAAAACAATCACATATTTGTTATCACATATTTGTATTTTTTATGTATCGCATATTTGTGTATTGCATATTTGTAAAACAATCACATATTTGTATTAAAACAATCACATACCAACCACCTATTGCACTTTTCCGCATATTAAATTTTCATGTTCTCAGAAAAACTATAGAGATGTCATCATGACAGGATTCAATGAATACTTACTACTGTCACATAATTTTCAAATAATCACTTTACTACAAGTAGCTTTTACAAGCCTGCTTAAATATGCCTTATTTATTTACCAATACATATGCAGTAAGAAAAGTATATTTTGCAGACTTAAAATTTAAAAAAACTGCTCACAAAATTTAGTTTGCAAGCTTATTTTACTGCATTAACAGTTAAGCTTATCCCATTTGTGCATTTTTACAGCTACAAAATAATTTTTTGTTTCTATCAGTATGCCCTGTAGAATTAATAATAAGAATTTAGAGTAATGTACTTGATGTAAACTACAAAATAAAAACATCACCATTTAATTCAAGATAAAAATATCCCTGCTTATTATGTTTTTTACACCTCCTTGTAACAAAATTTCTCATAAAACATGGATTACATGTACGTAAAACTACTACCCTAAACAAAAGTTAAATTATTTTAAGAAATTTTAATTACATCAAATATAATCATATCATTTTGATATTCAGGTTCACTATACAAAATATCATAAAAGTACAGAAATATCATAATTAAAATTAACTTATTGCACACCATAGTTCCCGGTAAGCATTTGATACCAAAGTTATAAATACAACTGTGAAGAACATTAAGATCTGAATTCTAATTCAGCTTGAAGGAATGGGCAAAAACTTGTTACATTTTACCTTTCCTTCATGGAAATTTTGCTCCAGTCAACAATTGTATTCTTTATATAGTAAGTTTTGTTATGTCAATTGAATGTTCTTATTCATTATGCAGGAATATTTGATAGTATTTAAATTTCTGTTTTAATATACTGGCTAAAAACACTTAGATTTGAATTATCTTGCAAGAATTGGCAACAGCTCATTATATTTACATTTCCTTTTGCCTCATAGAGGTTTTGCTGCAGCCCAATATAGTACAAAGTCCGTGATTCGGAATTGTCGATTTCCAGCAATTCCAGATTTTACATCAACGATGGTATAATTTGGGATTCACTTATCATTTAGGTCGGGCAGAAGAATGTTAACCCCACCAACCACTCAAAGGCAGAAAGTGTGATCACAAGCAATGTGAATATAACGTGAATCAATGTATCATCATTGGCCACTGTGCTATTCTCTAGCCAGCAGGTGTTTGAAAATGATGTTCAAGAAGATGAAGCTCAGTTAGTCGGGAGAAAAATTGCTTTTAAATCACACCTCATTATTTTGTGGAGTATTACATTTCCCATTCCTTGATGCTGTAATGCAAAATGAGAAAGACTTTTCTTGGGGGGGGGGGTTATTGGGCATCCAGTTTCAGGACTTTATATCATAGTTGTATTATTTGCATAATAAATGTTTTATGTTCACTACGCATTTTTATTCATCATATATAGCAGTAACAGATGGTACTTAAATTTCTGTTTTAATATTCTAGCTAATCATGACAAGATGATTAGCCAGAATTAGATTCAAGTTTCAGATTATGAAAGAACGTATCTTTAACTTTGTTTAAAAGGTATTCAAAAGTAAGCAGATTCTCTCGCATCTTGATTTAAGCAGATGCGACCTTACATGGTTACAAATAAATTCTGCCAGGAAAGGGCCTTATTAAAAAATGTCTGCTGGGGGCTTTTTTTTCTTAAATGTCCAATAAATAATAATTTTGCAGCTTCTTTTGAACAGTATATGCATAAATTTTAAAATCAATTCACTAACCAGTCACATCCACAGAATGTCCTACACAGGTTCAATTTAATCATTTAGTATGTAAGAAAATTTACTATCTATAATTCTTCATTTCTTGGACACATGCATGTTTTGTGAGTCATATCTTTTCCACTGCAAGAAACTAGGATACTTACACAGGAACTTTTATCAGGAAGCAATTATGTCGATAAAGGAAGAATTTGAAGGAATATAAATAATCTTTACATAATAATATATTCTGTTTTACATTAATTTATTTCTAAAAGATATGCAAAGAATGATTTTAGTGTTATAAAAATAAGATGAAATATTTCAAATGCTATAGCAAATAAAGTCTAGAGATAGCATTTAACTGAAATTTACACTAGATATAAGCAACTTATTTAGTCAAAACATATGATGTCAAAAAAGTTACCAATCTACTTTTAGATTTTATTTCAATCATAATAAAAGATGATTTAAAAGCATAAGAAAACTGTACACTTAACTCTGAATATGAGAAGGTGAAATTTTACATTTCCTGCAGTTCCTTACAATATTCAAATCAAAATTTTACACATCTAAATTTCAACAATATAATATTTTCAGAAAACTACATGAATTCAAAACATACCTTGTATTTTTTATGTTTGGAGTATTAGCCCGAACATTGTTTTCAGGGGATGGAAAATTAGTTGGCAACCTGTTATTAAGCATCATAACAGGGAGGCTGAAAATTAACATCAAATTGAATTGAAAAAGACAAAAGAAAAGGACAAGAAGGTTATTAGTGAAACAGTATAAATTTCAAATACTGTAAAAATCTGCAAAACCTTTCTCCTTCTCTAGACTTGGAGCGTGGAGCTTTTTCTTCAGATGAACTTGATGCAAATGAATCACTACTTTCTCCACTGCTACCACTATCACTACCAGGACCACACTGTTTCAACCATGTGCTGCGTCTCACTACTGTAGGTGAATTGTCACTAGATGTAGTTTCTGGAGCACTACTATCAATGCTAGCCATACCTAAACAAATTAATACAAATACTTACGTAAATGCCTAGACTGCAAGTACATTTATTTTTGTGATTCTGCACTTGATTTATTGAACATTTCTACGAGACCTATTTGTTTTGTAAGAATTTACGTATAAAATTTCATTTAAAAATTAATTTGGATGCATAGGAATTGTCATATTCTAATAATGTAACTTGTACACAACTAAGAATAAACTGTTTGTTATCATTTCATTACAAATTTATATTTTACATAGGATATTAAAACCAAAAATCAGATTTTTGAGATTTTAAAAGACTATGAAATTCCAGAGGAGAATATGGTTCATGAGGAAATCCTCAAATGAAGACAGACTGTAGAATGAATCAGTTTATAACTTTTACATGAATTTATAGATATTTTCATTAAACTTTAAAGTGGGAGGATAAATAAAAACACCAAAGCTTAGATTCAGAGATCATAAGGAAAATGCAATAAAATTTTGACATAATATAACAGAAAATACAACATAACTTGCAATGTGCCCAAAATAAGCAAGTAAAAAGTTTGAAACATTTATGTTATTGAAAGAAAAGAGCTCCAAAAGATTAGTGTGTGCAAAACAAACTTTAAATAAATCCAGATATTTGTATTATAAAATTTTAGAATGCCCCCCCAAAAAAATTGAATCAAGGTCCACAATTTTGATTTGAAATACTGTGCATGCTTTAAATCCGTAAAGCTGATACATTTTTGTGTATCCGAAAGACAGCTGAGCAAATCGAAACATTTATTTCATATTGTGAGCAGGTAAATAAAAAGGAAAGTTTCATGCCAACAAGAATACTAATACTCAGAAAACTGCAAACGCTTCAGTAGATGATGGAGTATTTTCATAAAACATTTGCAACTAAATAATGAACACATATAAGTCCAAATACATAATGAACACATATTTAAAACAGAAATTCATTAATGATGTACTTTCGATTACTTAGCATCAAATAAACTGAAAGTGCTGCACAATCTGTTAGTTCAATGACATTCAAATATGATTATGCTTACCATTCATAGAATGGCAAATTATTAGCTCCTTTGTTTATAATCTTTCTTAAATAAGCAGGATACTTTGGAGATATACTGTATAGAAAAGAATGTTTCAGAGAGATAACATTTATGCTACTGCTTCTAAACTGAGAAAAATGAATGGATAAAAAGTGAAAACAAGCTATAAAAAGTTCACGTTAAAAATATGCTCCAAATTCAATGCTGTTTCTTGTATATTTATCTTCTTTTAAAAATCAAGACTTGATTAAAGAATCATACATGTTGAGGAAAGTTTCTAAATATTTTCCTAAAAACTATACCTCAAATGTGACCTTTTGGCAAACAGTTTTCAAGTTTGCAAAATTTTTGTTTGGAAATTTTCTCATATTGCGATTCTTAGATTATTCAAATCTCTCAGAAATGAGTGAAATTGATTAGATTTCTCAGATTTTTCAGATATCTCGGAAATGAGTAACTTTCAAGTCATTCATTTTAATAGAGGAATAACCTAAATTATATACAATTATAAAAACTATTACACACAATCTATCCCAAATGTCTTGTTACATAACCACATGGGAAACACATTCATAGCATGCAAATTAATGTACAAAGACATACCTATCACAGCTGGTAAATCTCAAAGACTCTGTGCATTTAAATAAATAATACACTTATTTTACATCGATTACAGTTGCTTGCAGTTGCCAAACTTCTAATTTGATTCATTTCAACAGACATAGCTGGTGTGAAACAGATTATTAATTTAATTCTCTTTCATGCATCTATTCTGGATTTTACATTTGATTTTTAGTTAGTGTACTTATTACTGCATAAAGTGTGCACTATTTGTTATTCTGTAAAATGTATTGTATTAAAATGACTACAATATGAGACCTTTTTTTATAGTAAAATGACTTTCAGAAGTTATTGCATTCTGGTCTAATTTTTCAAAAATTAAATTTTCATCACTTTATTCAACCTTTCATTTTTAAGTTATTATGGATAAGTGCATATTTTTCAACTCTTCATTTACTACTTTACATTTTCCCTCACATGAAGCTTAGGAGTTTTCCAAATTTCTAAGATTACATTTTAAAAATTTGGAAAGTGACAAAATATTGCTATGCTGCCAAATCTCATTGTCTTTCTTTTTATACTATTTTTAACAGCCTATCCACATAATATTAGCAGCTAAAATTTTCATTACTCCTGTAGTGCATTTTTTTCAGGTAAGTTGAGAGTTCAGGATAGGAAACCTTGTTTCACAGTAATCAAATAGGTTACACCATTAAATTGGGGGGGGGGGTCTAATTTATCAATACAGTGATTTTAATAATTGGAAACATTAAATTTTTGAATGGCATTAATACCAATAGATTTTATATCAGGAAATTCTGAGGGGGAAAATGTACTCTCACTGCTCAAGTTCATGAGAAATATTAGATACAGCTCACGTTAACAGGAAAGACCAAGAAAAGCATCAGCATGGAGATACAAATATAAGTATGCATAACAAAAAAGTGCTTTGCTCTGACACCTTATTTAATACCAATAAGTGAGGAGACTTTTATTAGTCACATTTCCTTTTATTGGTTACCATTATGGTACTTACGTATTAACGTCACCAGAGCAGAAGTTGCGCTAACGCGCCAATAAAGAACAATCTTGTTCACACGCAGTTATCGTTTGAATTTCTTTTGTTTGCTGATTTTTTATGCCATTTTTTAATGTTACAAAAATGCATATTTGGGATTTGCCAAAAACAAAACAAGATGCAATTTTTTCAGGAGCGAAATATTTTACCAAAAAAATCGAAAATGTACCAATTCCCAAGACATGAAACTTTATTTTGGTAAACATAAGTTTTGGAAATGTAATTTTATAGTGTTATCAGCAAGTGGGACTTAGAGCAGAATTCCATTTTGTTCCGCTTTGAGATTCATATATTGCTGGTTCAAGGAGTTGACGTCGATTAAATTTTGGGAAAAGCAACTTGACTTATCGAATAAAACTGTTATAGATTGGAACAATTACATGCATGAATTATGTGTCTTGGATACAGAGAATAAACCAAACAAGAAGGTAGGTGAACCGGATTGCATTGTGGAAATTGATGAAAGTTTGTTTACTAAACGTAAAAATAATCATAGTCGAGTATTACCCAAATAGTAGGTGTTTGGTGGTACATGTAGAGAAACAAAAGATTCGTTTGTTGTCACTGATCCTAATAGAACTGGCTCTACCCTTCTTGATAAAATTATCAAAAACATTGCAGATGGTAGCACAATTTATTCTGACAGTTACCAAACAAATAGAAGGATTCCTACATGCTATAGTTAATCATAAATACAATTTTATTGATCCTGATACAGGAGTTCATAGACAAACAGTTGAGAGAATGTGGGGCAGTGCTAAATGGAGGAACAAGAGACATAGGCGAACAGCGAGACATCATTTGGAATCTTATTTATCAGAATTCATATGATGACAGCATCAGGTGAAAGAATATAGAGACTGTTTTGAACCTACGTTAAACTCTATATCGGCCCATTTTCCACCGAATCCAATCGACTACTTTGTTTTTAAATAAAGCATTTTGAATTTTGAAAGCGTTTTGAATTTTGAAAGCATTTTGATTTTAAATAAAGTGTTTTATTTTATGATTTGTCGCAAAAATTTTAGGTGCAGTTTGGCAGCACTTAGAAACTGCCAAATCTGTAGCTATGGTGGCATTAATACACAAGTACCTTCATTATTTTGCTGTTAAAGATATTTTGATACCTTTTTTCTGTAATCATCTAAATTATTCTCATAACTCAAAAATTATAAAAAGATACAGCACATGAAATCACAACACAAAATGAGGTTATAGATGATACAAACATACAGCAACTAAAGAGTGAATCTAAAAAATACTGATGCTCAGAGGGTTCAATATTAATTGAGCAACTAATATGTTGAGTCAATAATTCAATTTCTACATAATTTTACACTTACTTTGATACTCTTAAAAAGTTTAAGCCTAACTACAGACAATCATTATAAATCTGGGGGGGGGGCGAAGACAATAAAAAGCGAAAATATTACCTATCAAAACAAATAATATGTGCTTTTAAATTCATTATTACACTTAATTTGTAAAATAGACTTTACCTCCTGAATGTTTTTTAGTAGTTCTAAAATTAGTGCATCGGAATTTAGCTTCCCAAGCTTTGTAATCTTCTTCCCAGCCAGGACTTGATGCTCCTTCACTATGCTCACCATTATCTTCACTGGTTCTATAACAGAGTATAGCAAACTTGTTACATATAAGCTAAAAACAAATAATACAATTTTGATGCTATCTAAAGTACTGAAATTATTTTTTAAATTTATTTTACATTTATATTAGTATATCTATACTTTATTAATATGTAATACTGTCATATATAATTTAAATATGTTTATTTTTTATACAATTTTAACTACCTTATATGAATTTCATTCTCCTGAAATTTCAGAAATGATCAAATTCAAAATTTAATGTAATGCAAATGGCTTCAGGCTGAAGAAAAATTTTGAAAATGATTATTCACAGCAGGGTTGGCAAGTTTATTTCATAACGGAGAAAATCAGCTGAAAGAAATTGATTTTTCACTAACTTCATATTATTACTATATTTATATTTTGTTCAGTTTAATACAAAAGCAAAAAGTTCAGTAAAGCTTGGGATATTGCTCACCAATTGAAATATTTTCATTATATGCAATTATATTGTAATTCATATGTGTATATATATATTACACTCACGTTTGTGAAAATTGCAACACCATGAAGGACTTACGCGAGTGAGCTGAAATTTTCAGGAAATGCAAAGTAGCGCATGATATGCAAATGATTAGAATTGCAAATCCGTAGCGCATGCGTATGCTGAGCAGCGCCCTCTGAACGGCTGATGGATCCGAATAAATAGACGGCTGTAGCGAGGCGTGTATGGTTATCGGTGGTTATCTGCTAGTGGTAAACGTTAACTCAATCTGTACTTATGCCTCGGCGACGAAAGAGAGCGAGATTTGAACAACTTACAGAGTTTGAACGAGGGAGAATCATCGGCCTTCGTGAAGCTGGATTGTCGTATCGTGCAGTAGCCTCTCGTGTGCAGCGTAACAGCAGCACAGTGATGCGCGTTTGGAAGCAGTGGACGGACGAGTGTCGGACAACTCGGAAATCCGGGAGTGGACCCCGAAATGTGACGTCAGCTCGCGATGATAGACACCTGGTCCGCATGGCGCGGACGGACCGTACAGCTTCCTCTAGACAATTGGCAGCACTGTGGTCAATAGCTACAGGTGTTTCATTGTGTGCTTCATCAATTCGTAGACGTCTGCTGCAGTGTGGACTGCGCGCACGGACTCCTTTATACAGGATCCCCCTAACGCACGACCATCGCCGCCTGCGGCTACAATGGGCCAATCAGCATAGAGACTGGCGTGCTGATTGGCAGCATGTCGTGTTTTCTGACGAATCCCGCTTTAATTTGTGGTACCATGATGGCCGCATTCGTGTCAGACGCTATGCCGGTGAACGCCACCTTCCGGAGTGCATTATCGAACGCCACAGTGGACGAACACCCGGAGTTATGGTCTGGGGCGCCATAGCATATCATAGACGATCTCAATTGCTACGAATTGTGGGCAATCTGAACAGCAACCGGTATATCCGTGAAGTTCTACAGCCCGAAGCTGTTCCCTTCCTTCAAAGCTTGCCAGGCGCTGTATTTCAACAGGACAATGCCCGCCCTCATACTGCTCGGATTGTTAAATCCTTCTTTGCAGCGCAGCAGGTACAGCTTCTTCCTTGGCCTGCGTGTTCCCCGGATATGTCGCCAATTGAACATGTGTGGGATGTCATTGGTCGGCGTCTTGCTCGTGATCCTCGTCCTGTTGCGTCTGCAGACGAACTTTGGGTACGCGTACAAACGATATGGAATGCTCTTCCTCAGTCAGACATTCAAACTTTGTTTGACTCCATGCCACGTTGTGTAGCAGCACTTATTGCGGCGCGTGGTGGCCACACAAAATACTGATTCTGATCTCTTGTTCTTGTTTGTTTGCTTTGAACATTTAATCATTTATTTGTACCACTACCACTCAACTGTGTATTAAATTGCATTCAATTATGACGATTCCTTCTTGGTGTTGCAATTTTCACAAACGTGAGTGTATATTGTAATTCATATGTAAAATTCCAATAAAAACCTCTGTTATAAATGTGGGCCAAGCTTCTTTTAACCAAATGAGGAAATAAGAGCAGCTAATAAATAAAGAAAAGTAAAACAAAATGTTGCATAAGCTAAGGCCCATTTAAAACACTGTACTCCTAAAAACTATTTATTTAATTACAAAAAAATTAAAAAAATAATATGTGCCCATTAGCAGCTGAGTGGTAAAGTCACTGAATGCTGGTGATTCGACCTGGGTTAGATGCCAGGTAAATGGGCTGGCTGTATGGGTATTCTCATGGTTTCCTCCATGTGTAATGTGGATACAAGACAGTTTCCCTTAGAAAGTTCCCCAATAAGTATATTTATTTATAAAATCTTAAACTGTAACAATCATTTTCTTAATGGGTGAATAAGTTTGAGGGGGAAAAAATTCAATGAAATATCATATTACTATGTGAATAAGAATTCTACTAGGTAATTAACTGTTTTGCATTTTACAGCAGAAATAATAATATATTTGTTTTCAAATAATTATACAATAATAAACTGTTATTAGTAAATTCATCCTTTTACTAGTCCCTGAAGCATTACTGTTTACTTCTATACATTCATTGTCAACATTTATGCTTGATAAAAGCTGTCCTAACAGTAAAGTACCCCAAACTCAGCATGGAAAAAATGTTAATATCTAGTTAACTAGTATATAATATACCTAATTACAGGAACACAAACAAGAACTAATCAAGCATTTATAAAGATTATATGGAATTACACACCATGTTCACAAAAGTTCTTATCTGGTTTTTATTTTTTGAGTCTTTGACTGTAGACATATGCTTCCAGTTGCGAAAATGTTTTAAATGATTCAGATATTTATGTGTTGCCATTTTTAAATTTAAAGAAATTAGTTTTGTAAAAATTATGCAATCTAACATAATTGACTAAAGCATTTTGCATATGTGCATTTATGTTTCTAAGCCCGTCTACCATTTTTATACCTTTTAATTTTTTTGGTTAAATTTCAACTGAGAGAAAAGCACCACCATGTATACTTCTCAACTTGTAACATAAAAACAAAATACCACAATTTATGTTACTTTAAAGAAATCTCCAAGCTAAAAGTTTCTCCATAAAAAATAACTATTAGTCCAAATAATGATCCTACCCCTGACATTTCACTCCAAGTTAAATACAACATTTGAATTCATTAATTATGATATAATTTATGAATAACATTTAGGAACAAATTGGTTCATAAATACAAGGTATTCCTCTACATTTAAAACTAATGGTATTGTACATATTTCATATACACCATATAAGGATAATCATTAATGCTACTGCTACATTCTTACGATTAGAATCCAACAATGCAGTAAAAAACGCAAATCCCATGAAATTGTTCTTCATAAGGGAATGGATCATAAAGTTATTAAACTTCCTTAAATTTACATCTGAGAAAAATTTTTAATATTTCACTCATTCATTCACATGTATTTTGACATAGTAACTGACAAATAATAATGTTCTGAAGAGTATACAAAACAAAGCATGCTGGAAATTACTGTTCTGAAGAAAATTAATTAAAAACATAAAGAAAAAGAAAAAAGAAATATGCTAAGTTATCAGTCTATTCCAATACTTATCATGTCTCCTATTTCTGATATAAATAACAAACACACAAGTATTAAAACCATACCTATGTGATTGTCGCAGATCTCTAATATGAGTACTACCAGCAGCTGAATTTTGAGCAGATGGTAAGCTGCGTGGGCGAACTGTTGAAGGTTGATCACTATCTCTCTGATTTTCACTAACTGTATTTCCATTTTCAGTTTCTTCGTGGAGTTCAGTTTCATCAGAATCTTTTGTCACAATTTCATCATTTACAGCCTTATCATCTGCAGGAACAGAATTGCCATTTTGTTGTGAACTAGCAGCAGAAGAATAATACATTGAAGAAGCAGGAGCTTTATACATCTGATGAACTTCTTTGTCCAAAAGCTTCTCCATAATCTAGAATTACAAGAGCATAGTTTAATTTCTTTTAACTGCATACTTAAAAAAAAAAAAAAAAAAAAAAAAAAAAATAAAGAAAAAGGATTCAAAAATAAAAAAAAAAAAAAAAAAAAAAAAAAACTACAGTAGTATGGATCCTACAAAATTGTAAAAAGGACAATAAAATTCCAGTTATCCAGATCACTCACTCTTTTCTAGACAAGTAAATTAACTCATTAATTTATTTCCACAATTTGAATTTTTGTGCAGATTTAAATAACATAGAATAATTTCTCTACAATTTTTTTAAAAAGTTTTTTTTAATTTTCTGCAATTTTATGCTCCTGTAAGAAAAAAAATTTTAATTTCATTTTTCAAGAAACTATAAAGTTTCTTTGCAAAAAATCTACTAAATTTTATGAAAACTAATTTCATTATTTTCCTTTATAAATAAATACAGTAGCAACAAAATGAAAATGTACCAAACTCACTACTATTGACACAAAAATGATTATTCTGTTACCAAAATACGGAACATAAAGCATTAGAATTATTGTCTATTTTCATTAAAATTGTAAATTCATCACAAACTGCAAATGCTAAAACTTTTAAACACCAGTAATATGCATTATACAACTATTTTCATTATTTCATAAGTAAAATACTAATTTTTCATGCAGAAAAAGAAAAGCTGTTATCACAAGATAAATTGAAATTTTGTAAATACCCACTTATATGAAAGAAACATTTCAGATATGGAAAAAAAAATTGTTTTAAAAAAAAGAGGGAGAATTTTCTCTGCTCTACACAGTACAGTGATGAAGCATGTGGTATCATGCCAACACACATCAAACAGGAGATACAATCTATGATGGGATGAAACATCCTTACGGAGTACTCAGGTACATGAAACTGTAGAATATCATATCCCTTAACACTTTATCTATGATTCTTGCTTTTAAAAAAAATATGAAAAAAATAATATAAAAAAAGTAAAAACAAAGATAAAATATATTTTTTGATGTTGGAAATTTAAGACACTGGACAATTTAGAGCGACAAGATTTCGAATGAGGTTCACTTAGAATATTATTTTCTAGTCTATTTGACACTGTGATGATTTATTCTGTCACTAAGTGAGGATATGAAAAAAATCCTTTATAACACTAAATTTTAAAAAATTAATTAAAATTTTGAAAAAAACTTGCTTTGAAATGGATATTAGATTATTATGAAAAAACTAGATACCAAATTTCAGAGCTCTCAGTTTTGTCATCTCCACACTACAGAATACCATGGACAAACTTTATTGTTCCAGATTATTTTAGTAATTATTTTAATTAAAAAAGGTCTTACTTTAAGTAAATTAAAAAAATAGATTACATTTGTTTTACAAAAATGAAAACTTTTTTTTTCCCATTTCAGTATCATAAAAATGAGATACATGTTTAGTTTTACAGCATATATATTTTAAAATAATTTTAATCAACTTTATAGAAATAGAAAAATGCTGTGTATTTAAAATAATAATTTCAATGTTTAATTTTGTTAAAAAGTATCGGATTTTGTTTTAAGTAAGTGACTTCTTAACTGCATAACCTTTATAGAAATAAAATATGATAAAATAAAATTCCCTCCCTTCTATTACAGAAAATGTGTGTTTGAATACCTAGCTGGGCTGTAGCCTCAGTTATCCTGTTCAGAGTTCTGCAGTAATACTTTTTCTAAATTTTTTAATACTAAGTGCAGATTACTGAATACATGGTGAATATATGCAATGGCAATCTCCCTATTCAAAATGCACATTTTTTCTATAAACCAACTTCAATATACAGCTGAATCTTGCTTAATCTGACACACTTAATTTTTTAAAAATTTATTAAAAAATTATAAAAATAAAAAATTTCAAGAATATTCAAAAATATTTTTCTTTTGGATAATCAAATTCACAAAATTTCTTTACTAGCTAACAAAAAGGTTAGTTAATTTGCTCAGAAATTTGCATTTCCTGTGCAGTACTGAAAATAAGAAATGGTGAATAAGTACTTGTATATAACATACAGAGGAAGCCAGCCTATATGTGGATATAGAATGCTGATACAGTTGTGTTAGTCATTAGAGTGTGGATATATGACACCCGCCAATATCCACTATGTACCAATGAATTGAATCATAGCTTTGTGAATATCAAGTGCCCTCTGGCAAAAGCTATTGGTATGTTCTTCTCACCTATACAAAATATACCTACATAAATGTAATAATCCATCTTCACCTCTAAAAACAACTCTTCTGTTATGTCTGAAGTAGAGATAAATTTAAGCATTTACTTTGTATTCTCCTATGTGCATCCTGCAACATAATATGGTTATGGGGACAGAGCACCTACAGCTCTATGCATAAGATATGTATATTATGTACACCTGGGATATCTAAGTATGTGCCAATCTACATATATCTATGTATAAGATCTACACACATATTCCTATACTTTGTCAAAGAGCAATGTAAATAAATTACTTTTTCTTGGCTTTGTGAAAATTCGAAGTACTAACAAATGATGAACTCCAATTTACAAATTGAGAAGAAAGGTGAAAGAGCAAAAACAGTTTTAATCCAGTCAAAACTTTGAAAACTGGCACATGGACAGTTTAAGTGAAATAAAAAATTAAGACAGAGTTAAATAAAGTTACCAAAACTAACAGAATTGAACAAAAAAAGGGGTTTCAAAAGGATAAAAAAGCTTTAGCAATTATTACTCTTAGCATTAAATCAACAGTGAGGGCACATAAAAATATGTAAAATTTTGTATGAAGCTTAGATGAAATTACATAAAACTTAACCAAAATGCTCATAACAAAATGGCATATACAAGTGATTTCTAAAAGGATGAAAGCTAATGATAGAATGGGGAATATTTTAAACAATTACTTTGTACAGAAACTTGCAGACATAGGTTCTGAACTACTGAGAACTGAATATAGAACTGAAACACAAGAATATATAACTGATATAGAGTTGAAATACCAGAAAACTTCATGACTATTTTGCTACTGTGCTATGCTTAGTGAAGAATTCCAAAGTTTTAGAACTGTGACAGAATCCCACAACCAGCTACATATTTTAACTGTCTAAATGTTACTAGAAGATTGATAAAAAGTCGTCAATTTAAATAAAAAAAGACTAGGTGAATTCAGGCTGCTTTAGTTACTAAATGTAATGACAGTAAAAAAATAAGTACTTCTAAGAATTTGAAGCCTAAAGCATTTAGATGTCAAAATTGGAACAGAAAAGGACAAAGCATATGAATAAGAAAAAAATAAAAGCAAACATTCTAATCAAGAAAATATTAAACAAGTTATTTCACACTGTAAGTGCAATGCAAGAACCAAAAATACAGAATTAGTGTTTTGACTGGAGCAGAAAAGAACATAAAGCATAGGAATAAGAAAAAATAAAGCAAAAATCTCCTAATCAAGAAAATAGTAAACAAGTTGTTTAACAATGTCAGTACAATGCAAGAATAAGAAATACAGAATTAGTGCTTTGATTCGGGAACAACTATACACAAGTGCAATGACAGAAGAAATTCGCATCAATAGCTGATATCAAAAGTTAAGCTCAGTCAGCAAATATTAAAGGTAATGAAAGGTAGAGTTCATTAGAACATGTTTATTTTTCACATTTGCTCAGATATTTTTAATGACTCATTGTTTTAACAGCATGTACTATTACTTACAGAACAAATCTAATGTTACCTAATTAGTAAGCCATTTTTAGACCAATAAAACAACACTTAAATCAGCTATGGATAGAGAACGTACTGATTATTTGAGACCAATTTTTGCAAGATTTTTATACTGATATTTATTTTCCTATATGTAGATAGAGAATAAACATACAAAAGTAAAAAAATAAAGAAATTCCAACAGATTCTTGCATTATTGATTGATACCTTTGCCAGTTTTTCTTGATCATCTTTGTAAGTCACTAGCAATGTAATGGCCAATTCTCCCCTTTGACGACGAGTGCCTTCACAAAGTAATGGATGTTCAGCTTCAGACACATTTGCTTTCAAACCTTAAAATTTTGAAAATAATAAGCCCGTATCAGGAAATCATAAACTCTTATATGCTAAAATATAACAAATGTATATAGAGTAAAAAAGACATTTACAAGATAGGGTGATAATGGTTTCTTTCAAAATTAAAAAAAATAATAATAAATAAAATAAAATAAAAAAAAAGAAAGAAAAAAATAAAAAGCAGAAAATCACCTAAGGCTGCAACAGCTGCTTCAAATCCAAGTTGCTCATCTCCAGGTAATTTACATGATGGTGGATTTCCTCGGTTTTGAACATCTGTTACATTAAAAATGGTATTTTAGAGCTGCATACATGTAAAAATGAAACTAAGCAACAACATAAAATCTTCGCACAGCAATTGTTTGGTTTTCATATTTAATAGAAAGACATACAAATTAGTACTTGGAATAATGTCAGTGTAAATAATAACCAAAATGAAACCAGCATTTTTTATTACATACATTAAATAGAACAAAATAACAGTAGATTATAAATATAACTGAGACAAAATTTTTCCTTGTTAAAGAAATTATGTTATGATTATAAATAAATGACACGAGTGATGATGATTAATTAAAAATACTTTTATTACACAAGATACTTTCGCTTGAAATTTAAAAATGTTCGCATTTAAAATCAGGTAATGTACATATTTTGAATACATACAAAAGCATCTAATCACTTCTTGATATTCCCAGCAGAATTTGTAAAGGTAAAAATTTTTCGAGAAATGCATAATTTATCACCCTCCATACACACACAGACACAAAAAAGAGGTGTTTGAAGAAAGAGAGAAAGATAAGTTTAAAACATAGCAATCAGTCTCTGAGAATCTAGTTTATGAAGAATTTCAAGAATTAAAGCAATTTTTATCATGACAAATCTTAAAAGAATACTTTTCAGTGATAGTGAAAATTATCCATTAAAATTTATTACCTGGATTAAAAAATAACAGTAAGTACTTTTATCAGAAAGTAATGATACTATCGAATAAAAATGGAAAGAAATATTTTAACCAAAAACTGTTCTTAAGAAAATAACTTTCACAAGGAAACAGCTCCATCTCATATTAATAACTCAATATTAAATTATACATAAAAGTTATTGTCTTTAAAAGTATTCTTTTCATTTAAAAAATGCCGACTTTCATCCAAATTTTTAAAATTACAAAAAGGAATCTCTCAAATTAATTGATTAGTTTATTATGGCAAGCACATTAGGATCACATGCTTTGAAGGGATGTCTCTGCATAGGTCTTTATAAAAAAAATAATAATAAAAAAGGGAGGGATAAACAAAACTGGCCTTTATTTAACACATATACACAACCCCACATTTTCAGAAAAAAAAAAAAAAACATTAGGATAGAACCTGGGGTGAATTAAGTTTTGCAACTGCCACTGAGAGAAAAGATTATTTTACCAAGAAATTTATTTGAATAGCAGGCAATTAATTACTTAGCACTCATCACATGTTTAAGGCCTATAAATTCTGCACTACAATTTTATTTTAAAACTTTGTATCAATTCAGATTGTTTTCATAGCAAATACACAAATGTTAAGGTCAGTGAGCCATATTTTAGTTGATTACATGCACATATAAATGGGAAGGCTGTTGATTTAAGAGACTAAGTCAGATTATGATAGCCCAAAGGCTATGAAGGAATGCAAAAGTCAAAGACACTTCAATTTAAAGAAGGCAGATAAGTAATCACCCATGGCTCAGTTGACAAGAAAATGCAAGTCCAAGCACAAATCTAACTGAGAGCAGAATTCATCAGACTTTGTTCAATATGAGACTCGGCAGCAGATGACTTTCATGCTTCTGTTAATCCAAACTTCATTGATGCTTACAGCTAAAGTGGACTCATGAACATTTCAATTCTACCAAGCAAGTATGCAAATGATACACCTAATCTGGTCAGATAAATTCCAATTTCTTTAACATCACCCTGATTATCATATCAGGATATGCTATCTTCCAGCTGAACAATCAGAACACATATTGCGACATGTAAACAGGCTGGTGGCATAGGTATTATGTTTGGGGAAATGTTCTTATAAGAACCAGCTATCAAGAGGTTGTTGTAGAACACAACATAACAGCAAAAAAGTTGCACCTTTTCATAGTTTCCATCCTCCGCATCAAAAGTAGACTTTTCTGGCAAAACACCATTTCCAGTCATAAGGCCAAAATTGCTCTACATAGATCTGAGAAACATGCTGACAAATTCCATTTGGATCCTGGCCTCCTAACTCAACAGATAAAATATTTACGGAGCACATCTGGGATATCATGGAGCACTAGCTCACAGCTCATCAACCACCTTCTAAAAATCTACAAGAATTGCATGTCCTCTGCTAGCAAATCTGGTACAATCTTCCTCCAGACACTTACCGAGGACTTGCAGAATCCATGCTACAAAGGCTTGTGACTATTTTTCATGTGAAAGTTGAAGCAATATTATATTAAAAGGTAATCTTTTGTCTTCATTGACCAGTATATACTCACAATTTACATGCTGATATACAGAAACGCTTTTTGTAATACATAACTTAACAAAATATTCTAAAAACTCCTTTAATTCTCATGTAGGAAGGGATGGGAGTTCACTTACATTACATTTACATGTTCATTTTAGAAAGAAAATTTTACTCAATTCAAAAATACTAATCAAGACATTTACTTGGCAATGTCAGAGCATCAAAGATGAAACTAGCAAGCATAAGAGGCAAAAGTGCTTCTCCTCTTGAAACTAATTTTCCATCTCGCAGCTGTT
>KK116876.1:93628-108438 GCA_000611955.2 Stegodyphus mimosarum | reverse complement strand
TTATGATATTCATTTCTTTCTCAAGAAGTGGAAGCCTTTTCAAAAGCAACACAAGATCTTGCTCTTGATTAGCCAATTTTACCTGAAATCAGAATTGGTATTTACTGAACAAAGATGCTTGAAAATTTTCAATAAAAATTAAAAGAAATATTTTAATGCTCAATTTTTTTCTTATGAATAAGACAATTTCATTTTGCAAATAATGTATTACAAAGTATTTTACACACATATATGGTAAAAATCATTTGTTACATATTTTCACTACCTATTTTATACTAGTACTTGAATTCCCTGTAAGAAATTTTTATGTTGAAATTTATTTTAATCGCCAAAGTGGGCGTAAATCTTTCCGGTGATATAACTTCTTGTCTTTGGATCTGGCAGCGCCAGTTGAATTAGTTTTTGTCTTGAATAAACTTGAAAGTAGAAACCTGAAACATAGTGTTCTTTTGCCTTTGTGATGTTAAGATTGTGTGTGTTCTTGATCAGTATCCTGAAGGTTAGATTAGATTATTTTATATTCCCAATATGCAGTATGACAAAGATTGACAATGTCAAATATTATTCATCATAAGGATTACTCTTATTAATGTCACTTGTATATTCTAATAATTCAACTACAAATCAATGCATTTTATTGTATTTCATACTACGAGATGTAATAAACTGAACTTTAAATTTTCAAGAACATAAAATCATGCATATACATTGATATAAAATTTTTAAACCATAATACATGTAGTACACTGTTTACGAATGTAAAAATCTTTTCCTTTACACCTCAAAATTAAATATTTTGTATTAGATAAAATGACCATTTCAAATTTATGAAAGTCAGTTAGATGCTAACTGGTATTTTTAGTGATGGTAATATAAACCTAAAAGTGAGAAAAAGCTTTAAAACATTACAGATGCCAAGATATAGAAACTAAACTCTAGAATAAATGTTGAATTTTCTTGATGTCTAGTATCTCTGCATTTCTTAATCTCTACACTTACTTTAACCAACAGGAAAAAATATCGGTAAATTACAATCGACTAAATAACTACTTGTAGGCTCGCTCAGTAACAAAACCACTGCGAATGCGCAGCTGATGTTGGAATATATAAAGTGGCTATGCATTGTCTTTCTGAACATAGCGCGATAGCAACATAATGGGAAAAGCAGCTGATTCATAAACCTTCGATAAAAGTCAAATCATTATGGCTCGGTGACCGAGAACATCAATATCAGAAATGGCATGTTTAGTAGGCTGTTTACGTGCAGTCGTTACGAGCACAAATCAAAAAGTGGTGTATGGATGGTGTAATAACAAGTCTCTAGCCAGCAGTGTGTCATCGACAGGACATTAATTCCAGAAGAAAATGGAGATTGCTACGCATTGTTCACCATGACCGAAGAGCTACAACAGCTGAAATCACCACCAGCTACAACAGTGGTGACCCAAACAATGTTTCTCAACGCACTGCGCAGCGTACATTGCTATGTATGGACCTACGATGCCTGAGGTCGAAGCATGTCCCTACACTGATGGCACATCATCGCCACCTGCATATTCAATGAGCCAAGAAACATCGGAATTGGACATTAGAACGAAAGAACTTTGCATGGTCTGACAAATCACGTTTTCTGGTCCATCACATCAACGGCCATGTACTAATACGCCAATTTCAAACAAAACCCTGGCTCCCGGATGCACAGTTGGATGGAGACAGGCCGGTGGCAGGGGTATTATGGTGTAGGCAATGTTTTCATGGAGCACATTAGAATCCATAATCATTGGAGAACAATCCATGATGTCTGTGCACTATATGGACATCATTGCAAACCGGATTCACCCATTCATGTCAACAGAAATCTGGAGCGGGATGTTGGTAACAACAAGATAATGCACCATGTCATAAGGGACGAATCGTCAGGGTGTGGTTCGAGGAACATTTCAGTGACTTTCAATTCATGTCTTCTCCAAATTCACCTGATGTTAATCCAATAAAGCATTTGTGGTCCACCTGGAAAACCAAATCATGCTACCAAGCTACCCCCTTGCAATGTATGGGAATTGCAGAACCAGTTTTGAAAACAGTTCGTACCAGATACTTCGAGGAACATTCCAGTGACTTTCAAGTCATGTCTTGGCCCCCAAATTCACCTGACATTAGTCCCATAGCATTTGTGGTCCCACCTGGAAAACCAAATTCGTGCTGCCACACTACCCCCTAGCAATGTGCAGGAATTGCAGAACCAGTCAGCGAGTGCTTCATACCAAATACTTCAGACTATGTAACAGCACCTTATGGAGTCAATGCCATGCTGGGTGTTGGTAGTTTTGAGGGCTAAAGGTGTCCTACATGGTATTAACAGGGTGGTCATAATGAAATGGCTCTTTGGTATATATATATATGTAAGATGAAAGCAAACTTTTAATATGTAATAGCTCCTTTTATTCTCCATTTTAATTTGGGTATTTCCTCTCTCTGTCCTAAAAACAATAACTGCTTTTAATTTATCAATCTAAACTGTATCATTTCAAATTAATTTATGCCATAAGATCTTACATAATGCTGCAATGCAGATATGTTTTAGCCAACCAGCGGATAAAAATCAGTCAGAGAGAAAAAAAAGCTGTTTGACGCTCTCCAGGTTTTCTTCTGAATTTGTTGCTTTTTTTCCTAAAACCTTGCTTGCAAATAACATACAATGGCTCATTTCTCTATATCATTCATTGTCTTGGAACATAAACTTTTAAAGATTGGATGCAGACTGCCTCCATAATGATGTGCAACTCGGATATGTCTCTCAAAAATTAAATTTTTTAAATGTATTGCTTTTTCCTGCTTACTAGCTTCCAGCTAACACATAGCGGCTCCCTTTTCTTTAAACTTCCAAAGACTGGGTGTAGATTGCACCCATGATGATGTGTGAATCAAAACACGCATCTCAAAAATTAAAGAAAACCCCAGAGAATGTCAAAATGTTTTGGTTTTAGTTGGAATCTTATACACTAATTGGCTAAAACATATCTGCATTGCAATGATAAGTAAGATGGCATGATATGGATTAATTTGAAATGATACTGTTTAGATTGATATAAGCAATTACTGTTTCTAGCAGAGAGAGGAAATACCTAAATAAAGAGCAACAAGGGCTATTGCAAAATAAAATTAAAAGTTTGTTTTCATATTTTTATCTTACATTTGTGATGATTATGACTCATCTGATTGTAAACAAAATTATAATAAATTGTAGCTGTCCTAATACTCTTATAGACTATATTGTGGTAATAATTTTTCAGTTATTTTTCATTCTGCAGATTACCAATAAATTAGGAGCTTAAAGTTCCTTATGTTTGCTTGTAGAGTGTATATGTTAATTCTTGCATTATGTAAACATTTACTATGCACTTGCATGCTTTCAAATAACAAATCTGAAATGCATTCATTAATCTGAACGCATTAGTTTCTGTAAAATAGAAACATGCTAAATTCTCAAATTTTATTCCACAGTTACAATTTATTTGCCTTTGAAATATGTTGCCCATTAGGTTCATTCTCTGTCTTTCTCTGGCAAATATACTATTTAAAACCAAACTCTACATAATCATTAAGAATCTCACACTATGAACAGACACATTACTAAATTTTATAAAGATCTAAATTATTTGGAAGCATGTTTGTTGCTTTACAATCATTCATTCTTCTAATCAGTAGCAGAGTGATGAAATTTGGAAGATAAATTAAAGATCTTATGATAAGCTGAATGTAACAACCTGAGAACTCACTATGAGCAAAGATGTATGAAAGATGAATTAAATATGTTTTGCTTTATAGAGCAACCACACTTGCCAGGAGTTGCTAGTAGATTCTTTCTATCCTTATCCTTCATCAGTTTCAAGTGAATGGTTTTATTCTGCCACGACACTATATCACTTGGTACACAAATTAAAAATGAATTAAAAATTGAAATAAATTTAGTTAAATATTAAAATGGCATCATCACAGAAGATCATTGTAAAAAATTTTCCCATACTGTTAAATAACTCAAAACATTTCTAAAATTTTAACTACATAAAATATAACACCAAATTCATTAGTAAAGAAATAAATTAAAACCAGCATATGATTATTACCAGTTAAGATTACTACTGCACTTTTAGTCTCAAGATTAGGCTTATGTTTCATTATAGTACTCTTTAAATTTGCACAATAATTTACCTTATAGATTCTTTAATTATTATTAGCAGATTTGTCATTTAACATTTTGGTTTCTTTTTATGTCACTTCTGGCATAAATTTCTATTTTATTAAAGGACTACTATTAATTAAATTTGCTCTTTAAAAACATATTCTAAATTTTATGGTTACCATTTTCTGGGCAATTTGTACGAATAATCAACTGTATTTCAATGACTTTCTTATTTGCCTTTTTTTCCCCTCTCACTTTTCAGAGTTCGTACCCATTTCTGCACAGAGAAATTAAGTACTTTTAAGGACCACTAATGAAAAAAATTAAGGACCTATGAGAAAATGGGAACTGAATAAATTCACTTAAAAACCTTATCTATACCTGAAATTCACTTTTGTAATACCATCCTAAAAACAAATAGATCCATAAGTAGGATGAATTATTATTAAAAATAACTTGATTAAAATAATTATGGATTTACATGGCCACTACTACATTTTATTTATTTTTTAACAACATTTGTTAGAAAAGCTCTATTAAAATCACAATCTAAAAAAAATTTTACAGTTTAAAATACATGCAATTTATGACATTGTGTCTTAAACGAGATTAGGATAATTACACATTAAAAGCTAAAAACATTCACGTTTTGTAGCAACAACACGACACAATATGCAACTTTTTAATTTGAAGCTTTTCCAGATATTTTGGCTAATTTATATTGATTTCCTTCTCTTTAAGCATATTTTCTAACAATTAGAAATTTGTCTCAATACGCAAACCAATGTTCTCACTAGTTTCTGCATGCGTTATCTCCTAACTTGTCAACCTCTCCACAATGTACCTATGAGGGTTTACTTGATCTGGTTAAATAGTCCCCGACAGACGTGAAGCAAATTTATCGCTATGTCTAAAAGTAACTACAAAGGTCAGACAACGGTTTAAATAAGCCTCTTATTTAAAAAGGGCTTAGAACATAAAGATATGTTTTTATTCTAACAAAATCAATTACAGCTCGTGGTGATGTAATTAAACAAGAGACAAACTCAAACTAAAAATGTGGACTAGTGGTCAAAAACTATACAATTTTATTTTAATCGAAGCTGACTCAGTAACTCTATCGTCATAACAAATTCAAATGTCGCAAGCGATAATGCAATGATGAATAACTACATATTATCAGAGCTGACAAGAACTAACGCAGCCAGGTGGTCAGAAACACACTGTGCCTTACATTCCGAAAAATCTCAGTTTAAAAACTGTCTATGTGATTTGCATTCTGGTGAGAAAATAGAAATAGGAAATTATAAACAACTGGGTAATTTACATAATAATAATTGTACATATCTTTGAAGAATACTTTTCTTTCTCTATATCTATTCAGTTTTTTACTTCAACACGTTTCCTTTTTCTTTTTGGAATTAAAGACTTCTGTTATTCTAAAAAAACTAAATGCATTTAGAATGTATAGAAAAAGCTGCTAATTTTATGTCTTTACTAATATGAACATTCAGAACAGTAAGAGCCAGTTACAGAGCTGGTGTGGTAGAATTTTTTTAAGCAACAAAAATCTAAAAATTGCAAAACTTTAAGAAGTTAGAGCAGGTACTGGAAGCAGAATTTAGAAAGGCACTAGGCAGCAGAATTTAGAAAGGCACTAGGCAGCAGAATTTAGAAAGGCACTAGGAAGCAGAATTTAGAAAGGCACTAGGAAGGAGAATTTAGAAAGGCACTAGGCAGCGGAATTTAGGATCCACAGAGATTGCATCAGGTGGGAGAATGCCTAGCACCAGCCCTGTGTGTGATGCATTAAGACATATTAGATGAATCTTTTAAATTGTCAGTTTTCAATTTCTTTATTAATAAAAAATTCCTTTCTATAATACCTATCCATGTGATAAGATTAGAAGCATTTTTGGTGTTTTCCATGCTTGTGTCTAGTGAAAAGTAGAGAAAATAAAGGGAAGATAAACATGTTATGGAAAAGATTCTAATATCAGAAGTAAAACATTCAAATATTATGTTTTCACTGTTCTTCCAGACGTTCTCCAAAAAGTAAGAAATTCATCGCAAACTTTCTGTAAAATACATCCATTACCTGTCAACACCATGGAGACATTTTTTTAATTTTGTCTTATTTTTCTAGAAATGAATATAATAAATTGGAACCTTAGAAACATGGGTCTGTAAATCTTTCCTTCAAATGTTTCTAAACTTTGCAAGCTGCAATGTCTAAATTCCTTACAGAAAAATTGCCCCTACCAATTCTGTAACAGCAAAAAGCCAGAAATATTTTGAAAAAAAGCACAGAGGGAAAAAGTGTAAATTTAATTTTATAGAGAAAACTGACGCATATTATGAGAATTCTGAATATTTCGGACACATGAGAAAACTCTTACCATGAAAAAATTTAAGCATTTTTAATTAATTAGGTAGCTATTTTCCTTTTGCTAACAACTGTTTCGTAAATTGTGCTTTGTAGCATTACACCTTGTTTATTTTTCAGATTCAAACTATTGTATGATAAGTGGCCAAACTGAAACTTTATAATACGATAGAAAAAATTTTAAATGTTTTATTTTAATGTTATTTTTTACATATAATTTCAATATATTATCATTATTTTAATGAAATACATCAACGTCACAATGCTTTAAAAAAGTCGTCCAAAAATTCCTAGATCTCGAAGTTAAAAATTTTCTATATAAACTGATCTTAAAATTGCCAAAATGTTGATCAGTCACCCAATTTAAAACTGTTTAATAAAAGAATTCTCATCCCCAAAAGTGTAAAGTTGTTTAAAAGTTCTTCATTAAAAAAATTAAATAATTTCGAAATGCTTATGTTGCACTTTTTTCACTCTGAAACTCAAGTATTCCACCATTTACATTAGTAATTGGAACAAATTATAACCCATTCAAAAGATAACCATACTTGTCAGTTAATCGCCAAAAATATTTCTCCAAAATGCTAATTCACACTCAAAACAGCAGTCGTAAAAACAGACAAAAATTTCGGATGATTAAAATTAAGGACCTTCTGCCGATTTTGGCCGAAATTAAGGACTTTTAAGGATCAAAAATAGATTCCAGAAAACTTAAGGACTCTTAAGGACCATACGAACCCTGCTTTTAGTTAATTACGTATTTACACTTAATTTTCAACAATGAATCTTAAACTTCAAATAATGTCACTTAAAAATAATCTTTAACACAGTATTTTATGTATCACATTCACAGTAAAAAAAGAAAAAAGAAAGGAGAGAGAAGAAAAAGAAGACAAAAACACCTTTCTAAGACTTCTAAAGTTATTATGTTCAAATGGAAAATTGGTACACTTTCTTTGATCTTAATAAAACTCATCTCTTATCCTTTATATTAACTATATAGAGTTTATTTTTTTACTTACCTATTTTCTGGGGAGGGGGGAAGAATAAAACACACAGTATCATAAATTATGCATGGACTAAAGGTCCATGCTTTTTTTAACTCTTATTACAACCTTTAGAAATGCATTGTTTCTACACTTAAAATTGAAGAAACACAAATATCCAAAATGACTGAGACATTCATTCCAATTTCATCAATAATCGCAAAAGTAATCGCAGAGGAAAAGGCAAATGTTCTTGCATTAGAGCATTCTAAATAAGACTCATTTCTAAAAGACAACTTTAAAATAAACTTTTATTGTAATATTACTATCAGCACTGTGAACAGTAAAATAAAATTAATAACCTTGCTGGTTAGAGGATTAATTCTTTACTTCCACTTGGAAGGGTGTGCAGTTAATTTTATTTTACAGTTATATACCGTAAGTTACGTTAAGTTAATTCTATTTTACTGTTATATATATTTTACTGTTTTTATTTACTGTTATATTGTCGTATATATACGGCCTAGAATATTTTTTGTGATATCTGTACGAACGTATATATATATATGTACATATTAAAATATGTCAAAGAAATTAAGGCAATATATTAAAAGTACATAAATCCAGGTATAAAATGTTACATTAAGTCAAGAAAATAAATTTTTCTGGTAGTAGTTTTGGGAAATTTTCACTTTCTTAGTGAAAACCCTGACCGGTCAGAGGCTTAAGTCCAATGAAAATATATATATATATATTTCAATTCCACACAGTCAAAACTAAAATAGCTTTGTCCAGAATTTATAAAATGGAAATACGTACCCCTATGAGGACACAGCTTTTAGTATGACAGTGCTACATTAGAAGATACATAAAAACATAGACTACTCAAAAGACAAACAAACCTCTAAGGCTTTAGTTGATGCAGGAGGACGTATCATTTCTAACCCAAAGAGTCCTACACGAAAGGCAAGGTGGTGATGTTCAGGATTTTCTCCAAGTACTGAGCACAGAAATGCTACTTTAGCTAAAGTAGCTGATGCCAATAAGCTGACATGGTGGCTGGCTGGGTTAAAACGGCGAACTTTTTTACCTCGACATGCTGGAGGTGGCACTTCCACAGTTAAATTAGGAGGGCTAGCAAGCAATTCCTCTGCCAAACGGATGGCAAGCATGCATGCTTCATGTGAGTGACCATGGGCATGAAGAGCTTCAGCTCGTGCAAATAAAACCTACATAAATAAGAAACAGAATGTGAATTTATGGATGCAAAGAATATTACAGAATACATACAAATGCAAGATAATATTACATTCCTTAACAAAAGAAATACACTGGTGTGCAAAAAATAAGGACGAGACTTTTTTTTTTTTAAACATAACATTGTGCAAAAGCTTTCCAAATCAAGGGGGGGAAAATACCATAAGATGCCCAAGATGTAAGAACATGGGTAATGCAGGCAAAACTTTCCAAACGAGCAATAAAATGACAGAAAGAAACTTCATTGAAAAAGCAGCATGAAGCACAACACAACAGAAGGCCAAAACATCCATGAGACGTCCAGCAAGAAATATAAAGCCTTTAGCAGGGGATATGATCTCCCCAGATTGCTGTGCAGATTTCACATTTGTCCATGCTGAATATGAGGTTGTCAATGAGGTGTTGAGGCACTGCTGCCCATTCCTGTAGTTCCAAATGCAGTTCTGAAATCATTACTGGCGATAAGTTATGTGCTGCCACAAATCTCCCTACCAAGTTCCATACATGCTCGACGGGATTTAGAACCAGACACCTTGTCGGCCAATCCATGTGTTCAATATCCTTCACTCTCCAACAGCTCTTCAACAGTGACTGTGCGATGAAGTGGAGCATTGTTGTCCATGAAGAGGAATTGAGGACCCATAGCACTTGTGAAAAGATGCATGTAAGGAAGGAGAACCTCGTTACAATAGCAGTCCCTGGTGATTGAACCTCCTTGGAAGATGTGAAGGTTGGTACAGCTACCAAGCATTATGTCTCCCCAAACGAGAACTCTGCAACCTCCAAACCAGTCTCTTGATGACGTTGAAGGGGTTACTGCATGTTCCCCACTCTGTCCAGATGTGTATGGGTCTAGAATTGCAGCTCGGACTAAATATGCTTTCATCCATAAAGAGTACTCAATCCCATGTGTCCCCAATAATTATGTGTCCAATTCTGGTGTTCCTTGCACCACAGAAAATGCACTCTCCGATAAGCAGGTGTTAATGGTATACACCAGGCAGGTTGTTGAGCAAACAAATAACCAGTGTGCAGCCTCCTGGCCATTGGTAAAACACAATATCGGTCATCCAATCACCTGTTCCATGTCTTGAGATTTCTTCCACTGTTTAGTGACTGTTCCTTCTTGCCTATAGGGCAACATACCAGTCATCCCCTGCTATGGTTGCTCGTGAATGACCGCTGCTGTGGTTGCTCGAGGATGACCACTGCTGAACTCTCAGACAGCTGTTCCTGTAGTTTGAAATGCTCTCCAAAGTCGTGAAACAGTGCTGTGAGAAATCTCGAACTCCACAGCCACACTTGTCACATTTCAACCTTCCTCACTTTGCGGCCTTCCTCCAACTTTCCAGTGATTCGACCTCAGGTAAAAGCATCCAGATGTCGTCCAACAGATTTATTGTTTGACGTTTCACACTAATGTAGCAACTTGTCTTCATTCACACTGATATATGCAGTGCAATAGCTTCCCCAAAATGCTGAGCTCACTACTCCAGCAATCTTTATACTCCTCTGACACTCCCCCCCCCCATACATCTAGCTGTATATATGCACGTATGCTAATTTACCTGACCCTAGTCAATCTCCTGATTAGTCTTTCAGTCCTCTCTGCCTCTTTGTTCCACTGATAAGCTAATTTTTCAACTTCGTCCTTAATTTTTGCATACCAGTGTATTTACAGAATGAGAAATATGCTACTTGCATAATGATTTAATGCAATTATCTTGGCATACTCCGGTGCATTATAAAGGTTAATTACTTACATTCTTACCCAAATTTTCTGTAATTTGTTTGTGCTATTCTTTCCAGGTATTATTTTTGATTAAAAATACATCATTGCCTGGCATAAACATCAACAGCATCAGCTAACTCCACTACGCATCTCCTCAATGTTCAATTTAGAGATTTAAATTAAGTATTCATACTGAAACTTGACTGTAGTTCCTTCTATTACCAGCAAATTACAAAAGTGCATATTCTTAATTTAAAAATTAAGTTTAAAGCAAAATTTATCATTGTTTGTTTATTAAAAAAAATTGGAGCTTGGAATACAACAAAACAAAACTTATACAAAAATGGTGTCATTGACTGACTGAAGAATTGTCATGAGCATGGTTACCATAAATTGGGAACTTCAACTGAAGCCATTGTGATAAGATGGTAAGTATAAAAAATATTGATTTATTAAGTTTTATTCCAAAAACTTTCAGCTGGAATGCCCCAGCCTCAGCTGGAAAAAAAATCAAATGATTATTTTGTACTGAGATTAACATATAGTTTAAGAAGCATTTTTAGTTACAATAGTAGTGCACATATTAATAAAAAATCAGTTGCATATGTTATAAATTACATCAGTTAAATATATTACAATTTACACCAATTAAAAATATTATTAAAAACAAAGCGGCACTAATTATTATGATTCAAGCTTTTGGCTCATCTAGCTTAGCTAATTAAGGTGACCCAATGGCTACATAGCATGCGACAATATTTTATTTAAAATTTCGTATAAAATATATTTAAAGCCTACAGGTAAGAGCTTTCAGGGTTAAACTTTTTAATGTTTTTTTTAAATACATTTAAAGATTTGTGCAGTTAACCTATGCATATCATTGGTTACATCCAATAATGCATATATAAAGTTACAAATGTCTGAAAATTCTAAAAGTACTTCAGCTTTGATCATAGCAAAGTTTTACAATTTAAAAAATTTTATGCAGCCTTATAGATGAGAAGTTCATGAGATAACCACAATTCAATGATGCAGTTTCAATAAACATTAAAAACTGAAGAATATTTATTACTTTCATTACACTACATGGACTTTAAGAAGCAACAACCAGTCAGACTGCTTTAGATAAAAACATGACACAAAGCTACACAGGTCACCCTGGGTTGGTAATTTGGACACTAAACATAAAATGACTGAAAAAGGCCAGTCTGATTGAAGTCACATTTCCAGTTGTTCTGAGCTGATAAAAAGATCTGAATGTGGAAAATAAAACCCATGAATCCTACATACTCAACAGCAGAATATACAGACTATTGATGATAAATAATATTCTAGTATGTCTAAAAATGTGTCTGAAAATAAGCAACACATACAAATCTTTTCTAGTGAGTTACACCAGCTCATACCCTGCATTCATTTTAATATGTCCACCTTCTCATATAGGACAATGCACAGCCACACAAGCCTAAAATGCCAAATTATAGTTAAATACTCATTTGGTGTCTTACTAGAGTCATTTATGTCACCATATCTTAATATAAACAAACACATCTAGGATGCCATACAACATACTGTATAATATAGAAATCCTACATGGATTACTTTGCAGGATGTGTGATTTTCATTATAGAATACTACTGCATACTCACAGACACTTTTTTCTGCTGTCCTATGCTCCCATGAAGACTACTAATTATTAGACTGGCATGCTTTTCTTTTCCGAGGAGGAAATGAAATTTTAGAGTATATGATTCAGTTGATTTAAAAAAACACAGCACTAAAAATATAGCCACTACATAATTGTAAATAAAAAGTTATAATAATGTCAATAATATTTGGCAATTTAACATTGTTCAGTGATTTTCCAACATTTCAAAGTACTATTTCCCAAGTCCCCACGATTACCAGAATGAAAACCCAACATAATAAATGATTAGAACACATGTAAATTTTAATTTGGTTCCATTTAATCACACAAAAGTTTCATTTATTTATATTAAGATGCTCAATAATACCTAAATTTTAGCTGCAATTTCTACAACTTTTTCTGGCTTTTCTTAATTAAGTCTAATGAACTCATTAGTTCATTATGTTCGGTCAGAGAATAACTGAATCAAAAAATTTATCAACTATTCAAATTTAGTGTGAATGCTGAATTATTTTATAAATTTAAAACAAAATACAATAAAATAAATACTGTCAAGAATACTATAAAAATGCAATTTATGTTACTCATAACTGTGAAGCAAAGATACATAGCAGAAACATGCATCTAAACCATTCAAAAAAGCAGGTCAATTTTTTTTTTTAAAGAAACATCAAAATCCTGGAAAAAAATTATTCTGTGAATGAATTTATAACATTACATCATTCACAACAAATATTCCTCTTGAATTGTTACAAAGGGATTAATTGTTCCATATTATAATATTTGACCACACCATATACTGACTTTTAAATTGCATTACTTATTTGTGGGGGCCAATTACACCTCCAAAGAGAAGGATAAAAGAGAATTTACAATATTTATAAAGAGAATACATAACTTATAGGTAGAAAAGACAACAACAGACTAATAAAACTGTACCAAATCAATGCAGGTTTTTTTTTTTAAAGAAAAGACCCCGTTAATTTTTCATTTGCTTTCTTTTTTTTAAAGAAGTAATTTGTATTTATTGGGATATTGGGGACTATACAAAACATGAATATTTTATTAGTTAAGAAGATTGAACTATATTCTTTTCTTTTGGGAAAAGTTCCAATTTGTCCCCCTCCCTTTTTTTTAACATATAGATGTCTGATGATGCAGCACTGTTTTGCCTCAAATACTACCAAATTTTGTTTGAAAAGTTGCTTTTAGCAATCAAAAACGTTAATAATTTTTAGTGAATAGTTAAATAATTTTTCTACATTATCTATAGGGACTTAGTAACTAATTTTAAAATATGCTATTTGCTTTGAATGCACATAATAAATTACATTTTTTTAAACCAATCTGAAGATTAACAATGGTAAATCTCCACTGTTAGTATGATGCACATGCCAAGGATAAACAGAATGTCTTCACTTATGTAATATAAGCAGGAAAACTAAGTTCATATGAACGTTTTGTTGTTAAAACAATTGATAAATAAAAAAAACTAATAAATGCTCATTCAACAAGTAGGGAATTAACTTTTATAAAAGTTTTTATAAATGGTATGACTTATTTTTAGTCAAACATTCTTACTCACTTTCATTAAATCAATCAGGCATTGCTAAAAGTCACAATAATTTATTTGAAAATAACATTTTCTGAAAACATACCAAGCACACACGGGAGAGGAAAAACTAAGAATACTTACTCCATTTCTTCAAAATTACAATTAACTTCCCAATGTTTTTGTTTTTAGGTTTTCTTAGATTTTAAATTTTTATTAAAAATCTTTTTAACCATACAACCAAGATATTCCTCAGATGTAAATATATACCTCATTGAATAAAACATGCCACAAATAATATTTATATATGTTACTTGTTTTATGTTGAAATACTCATCCCTGCATGAATAAATTAATGATGTTGCTTAAATTAATGTTATTGTTAGTTGTTAAATAAAGATTTGAATTTAAGAATAAACATACTTCTAATGAATCTTCAATTTTTTTTACGGCAACAGAAAACCACTGTTCTTCCACAACATACTGCTGAGGATGATCAGGACTTGGTAACCTAGCTCTAGGATCATAATAATACAGATGATATTCGTCACTAGATTGCTGAGATTCACTAGCTTCACCATTACAGTCAGCACTGGGTCTGAAAAACAATCACACATACTTAAAATCTTTGCACATCTGAAATTCCATAAATGTAAGGCATATAGAATCAAATGCATTAACACAGAAGAACTGGCAACTGTGAGAATAGCTACTTGGCAAATTAAAAAGACTTCCAAAATAGGAACTCTTAATAGAATTTTATCCTGATTATGAAAGCTAAATTTAGAATGAATACAAGCATAATTTTTCAATCATAATAATAATGTTTTTAAACAGCAATTTTTGTATCAGGTTGGCTTTACAGATATAAACATTGCATGTATTTTTTAAAAATAAAAGTCTTTTTAAAATAAGAATAGCTAATAACAAATAAGAATTTAAAAAAAAATCTGAAAGGTTTCAGATTTTAATTACGTCCAAAGGCGCGTTTATTTAACATTTTGTGTGTTACCTTTATTTATTAAATACCATGTTCTTCACACTTAAACCATAAAAAGTTCAACAG
>KK116876.1:34011-92246 GCA_000611955.2 Stegodyphus mimosarum | reverse complement strand
ATTCAGGGAAGTGAACATTTAATATACTTAACGCAAAGAAAAACAACAACAAAACAGTAAAAGGAGTTCTTATGTTTAATTCTTTTCACAACATAACCAAAAGTAAAAATTACATATATTGCCACTCGGTGAAAAATTGATAGAAAAAGGAAAATCATTAAAACATACAGTTATTTCAAAATTTTAGATACGACATATTCCCACCTTGCCTGGAGCCAACTTAATCCAAATGGAACATATCAAAATTTCTCTGGGGGGGGTGCTTTTATTGTTTACCACTTTGGATTGTAAGCTTCTTAATAGAGAAGGTAGATCTTTGGTACACCAGGATTTTCTTCATTCACGTCTTTTGTACCTCCATTTCTCACAGAGTTTTCAAGTGCTGCTGAACAGACTTCAAGAGACAATATTATCTGCACTGGCCTTAAGAGTAGGCCTCTGTTTGTCTTGATGCAAACTAATCTTGCTATCTTACCTCCACCAGAAAGCAACTCCATTACAAGGCCCAATGTGGTTCAACCGATCATTATACTGTCACCGAGTCTGATTTGTTTATTCCTCATACTTATTTCTTTAAATTAGAGGTCCTAAATATTCAGATTTAAATCTTTTCTTAACATACTTGACCTTTTTTTTTTTCTGATACTTTAGCCTTTTCATTGAAAATTTCCATGAATTTGATCAAAGTCTGAAATGTCAGTTTGCCAGAAATCAGTTAAGAAGGAGCTTGGAGATAATGCAAAATATTCACTTTCATTTTCTGAAAGGTAGGCAAAAGGTTATGAGTTAATAATAGATTTTATGTCACATAAAACGGTTGATATCTCTTTGTAACAAACCAAAGCCTTTCCTAGGCATTTGTTTCATAACAGCCATCAACCATTTCCCAAAACCTCCCCACTAGGAAGAAGCTAGGGAATTGAAAAACCACTGAATCCTTTTTCTTGCACTATAGTGTGAAATTCCATTCCAGTTCATGATTTATAAGTTGTCAGATGCTCCCACAAAATTAGTGCTTATCACAGTACATGAGCAAGGTCTGCCTCTTCGTGCAGCAAATCGACAAAAACTCTGGAGATATGTTGCTGTATTCGCAGATGACAAGAGTTCAAAATGTATAGTATGACAGATGGCACAACAACCATTAAAAATAACTGTTAGAACAACAGAAACAAGAGAGTCACTACACCTGTTTAAATCTAGTCCTTTCAAAAGCTGATCCTTAAGCAACTTAAGTAACACCTGATGCTTATGTTAGTTCAGTCAGATCAATTAATAAAAATAATCACCTGTAGTGTAGGTAATTTCATACATATATTCTTTAAAGTGACTTAAGTTTCAAAGCACAGAATTTAAATATGTGAGATCATTAAAACCAGTGAATCTCTCAGACATAGGGCAGAATACCTTACACATTCACTTAGATTAAATTTGTGTGAATTTATTAAATCATTATAAATAACAGTTCTTAAACTCTCTAGAAATAAGGTTATGAATGATTAAGTAGTACGATTATTATTAATGCAATTTTAATTGTTTGGGTAGAACATTAAAATAAATCCACAAAGAAAACAACTCTGAAATTTAGAAGTTTGAGAAGACAACAGTCTTCAAACTGTACTCTATGAAACACATTATTACTCAAGATTTCCCCCAAACCAAAATTCGAAAACAATTGTTATATATTACATTGACTGAAAAGCTTAGCATGTGAAATTTTTAATCCAAAAATACTTTTTTTCCATTCCTATTTTCTCAAAAATAATGTAAAACAGATTTGTTTTTATGATCAGCTCAGACACAAATTAGGCAACTTTCAAGTTAAGATTATTTATCTGTTTGCATGACAGTCTATTTATTTATTTCTTATGTCCACTAATTACATTAAGAAATATAAATTTAGGGGGCTAATTAAAACATTATTTTTCATTTAATTATAAGTATCAACAAGCTTGTGCTGTAACCTGTATTCTAACAAAACAGATTCAAAGTACACCTCTGTCTTATGTACAAATCTACTATTAAGATTGACGAAAAAAGATACGGGAAGTTTAGCCAGCTAGAGTGTTTCCTGGAATTCTGAGAGCATAATGGGATTATCTAAATCAATAAACAGCTAAAATAATTTATCATTCGCTCTTCAAATTCTGCAACCTGAGATAAGTCTAAAAAAATTAACAATCGGGAATGAAATGAATTTGAAATCACTTTCTTTTATTTCAGACTATTGTTTTCTTAAATATGTGTACATATACCATATGGTTTCATTCTTGTGATGACATCTGATTCTTATAACTATGCATTTAAAAATAAATATATAGTATGTAAATCCTCTTCAAATTTTGCTTATTTGTCCAAAAATTAAATTGACTTTATTATCTAAAAAATTTTAAAATGAAGTTTTGTAACTTCTAATAAATTTTTTGTAAAATTTTTTAGATTAATATATTTTTAGAATGAATGAGTGGTTTTAAAGAATGGAAAATTCAATGACAGTAAATGACAAAGAACAATAGTCATCAGTAATAAGTGAAGAAAAGATATTTTTTTTCTTTTGAGAAGGTTTATCTACCATAAAAAGAGCAAAAAATACGATAAAGACTATTTGGCTTTATATGAATGGGAAACATAGATAAGCCAAATGGACTGACTGATGTGAGAAAAAAAACACACACACGCTTGTAATACTAGCTTAAATCTTGTAAAATTAAAGACATGCGGGGGTCTAATCACCAGTATTTCTTTCAGTTACTTGAAATGTTGAAGAATGTGAGGCATAGAATTAATACATATAGTACTAACAAATCCATATATTATAGTTGCAATACCTCAGAAATTCGATGAAAAAATGTTAAATTGCTAAAGAAATTAATGCTAACAAATCTGATAACGTACAACTCTAATATTACAGTCATTTAATGAAATGAGCCAGTAACACTGTTAAGTGAAGACAAATTAATATCCCATTTAAAATCTCAACATTTTATGATGTAGCTGAATGAATCAACAGAATTGAGCCCTTTAATAAAACTAGTAACTTTTTTAATTCTACAGTTCAAGAAAATATTCTTTTCGTAAAGTTCTTGTAGATAGGACAAGCAGAGGAAAAAGTTTTAAGCTTATTTACAAGTATATGAACAAACAAGGAGTTATTTAAGGGATTTACCTTTATTGCATAGAAGAAGCAAAAACATCACTAGGTCTAAACAAAAAGGCTAAAATGAGAGTAACTACAACTGCCCACACATACAAAAAGCATCACTACTGGCCAACTCACTACACTCTCACAGTAAAACAAATAAAAAATTAAAAGGGATTTTCAGATGACACAGTAAAATTTATAAATTTTAATAAATTCAGAGAATTTGATATTATTTATTGTAAGATATTATGTTGTAAGATAAATACTTTTTTAAAACAACCACCAACATGATTATGCTCAAAGATGATGTAAGATGATTTTAATTAGAGGTCTGTTTAGGACACATTTTTGCCATTTAAAAAAATTAATACATCCCTTAAAGGACCCAAGGTGCATATTATTAATGAAAAATTAACTATGTCAAAGTTTTACTTTACTTTACTTACTTCACAAAGTTAAACTTTTAAAATTAGCTATGTCAAAGTTTGTCATAAATCATAGTTTTAGATTTGAGTTTAGTGTTAAAAGATGCATATTAGAATAGACTTCTCAGTTGAAACAAATTGTTTATTTCTCAGAGATAAGGTCAGATTAAAAATCTGTCATGACTGAATGTTCGGTGCATATTCTTGGAAAACATCTTCGTGAACTTCTTAAATCCTGATCTGGAACAGGGAGCTGAATGCAGCTATGTTCTGTGGTAGAATATTGTGATTAAGTGATAGAAGAACTGCACTTTAAAGGGATTTAAAATCCTCTTTTATCAAACCACAATTATTTACAGCCACTTCCCAACTCAGGAGGGATACAGAAAACAACGACTGCCACTTGGGTCTAAACTGAACAATCAGATAATTTAAACTAAACCTAATTAGAAATTAAATAGTCGTTGCTGACAGAGCTATAACGCGAGGTTGGCCTCTAAACTAAACGGTGCGTAGCAAGATTAACTAATACTGATGCACTTGGAATTACTTCAATAAGTAATCACGTACAGCGCTACGGCTTAGAATTTAAATACTAGCTAGTCAGGCGAACGTTGAATAAAGTAACAGTGGTCCGAGACTAAAAGCTCTCTCACACTGAAAGGTTGCTTTCATTTAAGGTACCTTTCATTTAAATACTACTTGGCTCCACTTCAAATTAGCATAAAGCTGAAACGCACGCTTATTCTAACGGGAAGTTGAAATGAAAAGGGATAGAAAAAGTTAAATTAAAATAAAACTTTGTTAGTTTAACTAAAACCTTACAAATCGATTTTAGAATTACAATGTATGTGATTACTTGCTAATGAAGAAAAGAGAGTGGTTAGTTGATTTTTTAACAGACTAAACATTAAAAATCATTTATCAGCAAAAACTTCTTAATTTTTGGTTATGAATTCTACAGAACATTCTTAAATATTAAAAAAAAAAAAAAACCACTATACAAATCATAATGCCTAACATAATTTTTAACTTTTATAGCAGCAAAAGTAAAATACAGAAATACTGAATGTGAAAAGAGCTTACAATATCAATAAAGCCAGACTTCTTTATTTTGCATTTAAAAAAAATGCAGGCATATATTCAGTAAAAGTTATACTCAAATAAACCAGACTTTTTCAATTTCTATGAAATATATATGCAACATTGTATATTTTTAATGCTTTATATATTAAAAATACATACATATACATACATGTATACAGACATATGCAGAAAAGACAAAAATCCAAGATATACTAGAAGGTAATCAGCAGGATAAGCCATGATAATTTGTGATTAAAAAAATCATTATTTAATTATAAAAATCGATAAAAATCATTATCCATCATTATCCTATCAAAATTAACATTTCCAAATTTGGCTTGAGATAAGTGCTTCAGATAATAAACATGCATGTTCGCATAATAAAAATTTTAGTTCAGTATTTAAAAAAAAGCCTGATTTGAACTATTAATATATTTCAATGAGTGGGAATTACTCAAAAATTGAACTATCACTGGTTATTTTAGAACTAATTATCAGCCAGACTTCTTTTTGATGCCAATATGTTGCTTTATTTCTATGACAAAGTCTTAAAAACAACTACTAACTAACCACAGGAAGAGTTAATTTTAGCTCATAATTGAAGAAAAATTATTACACAGACTAAATTTTGAATGAAAGTACAAATTTATTTCATGTGTAAAGCATTCAATCTTCACTTTGTAAAATGATAACCAGCCAAACAATTTTTCATAAGATTTCTTAGCAATATTTATTGGTTCTTCAACCAATGTGAATGGATCAACACCTTACAAATCTGTTAGATACCTAAAAATATATTGAATATTTATATATTACATTCTAGATCCTGCAAATAGAAATTTCTAGCTCATCCTTTCAGAAATTTTACAAAAACTTCACTGCCATGATACTTTTGCGAATTGTTTCATATAAAATGGATTATTATCATGGATGCAGCATAACATACTCGCAAGAAAAACCACAAAAGCTGAAAAACTCGTATAATTTGAATAATTTTGAAGCTAGCAATGTGGAACTCGCACAAGATCTTTATTTTGTCATGTCTGACACACATTTAAATTGCAGAAGTTGCCATTTCTGGGGGGAAAAAAAGCAAATAAATTTAAATAAGAATACAGAAAATGCAACATAAAGTAGGTGTTGCAACTTTTTAGAGGGACACAGAAAAAAATTAATAACAGTGTAGGCCAAAATTAGAATGGCCAATATTAGAATACTTTTATAGCATAATTTTTATGCTGTATATTCGAATGTCCACGAATTCCTGTAGCAAAAATATATATTTACAATGAACCGCATCTTGACGTTGATAGAGAGTGCTAGGTGGGAGCTGCAGTAATGTAAGCCAGTATCTTAACTGTCCCACATATGTTGTATTGGATTTAAACCTAAAATATATATGGGCTATTAACTCCGCTGAATTCTTTCACCCTTAAGATCACCCATCACTCATGCAATGCAATGGAAATGAGCACTATATCCCATTAGAAGAAATTTATTATTGATTACACTTCTAAACAACTTGACATAAGAATCAAGAACCTCATCCTTGCATATCCAGTACATTCACATTTACATTGGTAAAAATGTGTTAAGTCAGTGAGTCCATTCAGAACCATATCCTCTCATACCATCACCTTTATATCGATGCCTTTTATGGATTTTTCCAGGCTTGTTGCATGTGTTTTGCTCCATCCAGATTGTAACATTTCCGAAATCACTCTCCAAACCACCTGACTACAGTATTCCAATCATGATGATCTTCGCACGACTGCAAGTGAAAGCATTCTGGAGGCTCTTTGAGTTAGTGAGACATAAATCATGAGTGTCCTACACAACACAGCTCTGTTTATGCAGCCTGTCACTCATGGTATATTTAGAAGTCCAATATGTCTCAAAGAAGCACAGCAAGAGTACAACTACTTTTGCCTTTAGAAGAACTCGTTTTTGATTTAATTAATTCAATTCAAACTTAACATAAATAGCAAAACAAACCTTAATATAAATAGTGAAACAACAGCTTGAAAAATTTTTCGAATCCATTTGACATGAACAAAACTGCATTTAAAATACATTAACACACCGAACAAATATTAATTTAGAAGTCAAATAAAAAAAATCAGCTGAACAAAAATCAGTTTTTGCAGCTGAGGATGGTGGTTCGGTAAAAACCATCGAAACTAATCCTGTGAAAATTTGAAAATATAATGCTGATTTTTGTTGTTTTACTTCTAAATTAATAAAACTGCATTTGTTAAGGGGAGAAAAAAATACCACACAGAATGTATAGCTCAAAAAATGAAAAACAAAACTTTTCTGCAAACCCTTCTCGAGGCTCTAAAACCAAACCTTTCATTTGAAGAGAAAGTGATTTATAACTACAACCACATCTTGGTTAACCATAACATTAAGAGATGAGTAATGTGAAGCATCGATTTCAACTTAGGAAAATGTTTTGCTTCAATTAAATTTTTAAATTTGCACATAACCACTTCTTATTTCCTACATTCATAAAAAAAGATGTTAAATAATGTATTTTATGTAAAAAATATTTTTTATATAAAACACTAATGATTTAAACACTTATCACACATATATTAAAAATAATGCCTCAAAGATTTAAATCATTAACATTTTGGAGTAATGAAGTATATAACATATTTATAATGGAAAATAATATAATTTGATATTTAATATTTATTAAAGTTAAATACCTGGTTGAAGAAACTTTAGGTACATTATGTTGAGTTGAATTAGACATCCGAGAATCAGCCATCTTCAAATCACTGCTTTTACCTTTGTCACTGTCATCTTGTATAGATTTGCTAGTAGAAGGCTGTACAGTAATCTTACAAGGATCAACTGGAGCTTTGGCTCCATCAGAGTCATCTTGAAGACTTTCTTGCGAGTTCCACAATTCATTTGTAATGACAACTTTGGCTGCCATTCCTTGATTATGATGTAAATGCTCATTTTGAGCTGAAGATCTCACTGAGCAGGATTCAACCAGAGCCTCAGCTAGAGCTTCTTGCTCATTTTCACAGAAGCCTTCACTGCTCAGTGAGCTGCGATTACTATTCAGTTTGAGCTCATTAGGCTCTGTATGTTGTTCATGATGAAAACTGAGCACACAGATTGTTTTCTTGTCTGATGCTTGTTTATCACAAGGGCACCAACTGGTTAATTGCCCAACATCAACTGAACGTCCTCTGCGCGCTGAAAAACAGGCAAGGCTACTATTGTCAGTATCAGTACCCGTAGTGGATGAAGCAACAGGTTCTGTTGTTCGAACATGAACATACGGGCAGTACCAACGTCTACCTCCACCCTCAGCATATGTAACACCTGGAATTGGATAATCACTCCAGTCCAGTAAACAACCTTCCATGGCTGGGCGGAAGCCAGGAAACACTTCAATATCTGCTCTTTTAATGGTAGTTCCATTATTACTGCTATTATTCTTTGTTTTCCATACTCTTTCAAGAGTTTTTACATGCCAACACCGAAGCTATGAAAGGGAATAAACATTAACTAATTAGTGGTCTAACAAAACATGACTCAATCTAAAACATACATGCAATTTATGATTTAAGTAAAAATTAACAATTTTATAGGAATGCTAATATTTTAAAAATACAGAGTTTAACTTTAAATCATAATTAATTCATATCTAGCATTTTTATAATTTTCAATTCACTTTAATATGTAACTTTACAGTTAATTAATAACTTCATTAAAAATTATAACTCTGTTCAGAATATAGAATTATAAAAGACTGTCATTGTATTAACTCTAAATCTGAAACTTCTGAATAAAAAATTCTAATTTTTGAAAATATGTACAAAATATACCAGGATCTGAAATTTTTTGAAAGAGCTATAAGAATTAATTGAAATAAACTGGACAGGAGAAGAGGTCAACCTAAATTGCAAATTTTGGAAAAAGAAAGCAAGAAAATTGAATTAAAAGAGCATCAAATATAACCTAAACTTAATTAACATCAAATGAACTAATTTTTTTTAAATCTGATTTTAAACATAAACTTAGAATCAAGCTAAATGTAAATTTAAACTCAGAATAAAACTATGGGAAAAAATTGATAAATCGCTTCAAGAAAAGTCAAATACTATATATGAATGCAATATAAGTTATTCTCTTTTCAGTCACCAAGAAAATTCTATATCTACCTAACACTGTGTTAGTTAGGTTTACAGTACAATATGAATTAATAATATATTAATATCACAGGAAACTTCTTCATTAATTACTACTGATTTAAGCTACATATTTTATGGGACGAGATAAGAAATCCTTTTAGAATTTAAAGAGGAAAAAAAGTTAGTTAAGAGTTACTGTTATCAGTGTTAGTTCACACGCAAAATAAAATGCAATAAACGAAAATGTTAACACCGAAGACTCATTTTAATTTTAGTTCTCTACTTTTACATGCTGCACTGTTTATAAACTGATTTGGATTATAATAAAAAAATAACAGCATACCTGTCCAAAAAGTGTTTGCCTGTCCTGGGGGGAGAGAGCAGGATTCAATGCAGCAAGCCTCCATAAAACTACCACCTCATCACATAAGCTGCTACATGCATGCTGAGATGCATGTGAGTTCGTATGTACATTACCACGGCCACCATGCCCACCTGAGCCCATGTGTAGAGAAACTTTAGTGTTGAACCACCAAGTGAGTATCTAGAAGTAAATGAAACATTTTAGGAAATATTTATCTTCTATATAAAACTACCTATATTCTTTTCCTCATTTCTTTGAAGTATTCAATTCATATCATACAGCTATGAAAATTGTAAAAAATAGTGTATATTCTTCAATTAAAAATGCCAAGTTTAAAATAAGACCTCAAAAGTCTAATAAATATTAGTGATATATATGATAATTTTTATTCAATGGTAAAAGTTTCTGCACAATGAAATTTTATAAAAAAGCCTTGAACTGAACTGGAGAATTTTATTTATACCTTTATTTTTTAAAACAAAAATAATGTCCAATTTTACCGACACATAATTTGGAATTAATTGTAGTATGTGATTTACTGCTTAAGTTACTTATTTTGCATGCTTTCACACTGAGACCATAGAAAACTGTGATGACAAAATTCAAACCCAAAACTAAAGTAATGACAGTGCAAGGGGAAAGCATGATGGAGAGAAAAGGATAATTAATAGGGAAATTTTTTTAAACAACGAAGAACTCTTTTATAAACATGCATTGAAACAACGGATATTAACAGAATTGCACATTCATCAGCAAAATTACTTTCAAAATAATTTTTATGCTCTTAAATTAAAGCAAAAAATAAATAAATAAAAATAAAAAACATAAGTAAATAAAAATAAAAACATAAATAAATAAAAATAAAAAACATAAATAAATACATTGTTTTCAAATGCCCTAGCTGCATGGATTTCCTCAAAGTGAATCAATATACTACTTCAGTCATTACACTTTGCACATATGCGCAATTAACAACTATGAAAATCAATAGAACTGAAATTTTGGATTTATTAAAAAAAATCTGTACCCTTTTAAACTCCATTTTTTGAACATTTTTCCCCTTTGCATGCCAGGAAAATCTCAACAAATGTTAGTCTTAACAATATAGTCCTATCTGCTTTGCACAAATCATAAATAAAAGCAGTTATAACAAAGCTTAACGAAAAGCTTTAAATTTAACCCTTTCATAGGGACTGCCTTGCAGATATGCCATCATGAAGTGCACTCATTTCCCGGCTTGGACACAGACATGCAGAGTACTTTTCCATTCACCTTTGTCTGTCACACATTCATATCAGAGTTTGGAATGCTTCAGAAACTAATATTTTTTTGCACAAAATGGCATTACATGTCCATAGGATTTGAGATGCATTAGACTTGACCTTCTACTCAAAATGAGACAAAGATGAGTCACAAATACTTGGATTTTAATTATATAAAAATAAGATGAAAAGCATGTTCTCAACTCGCAGGCTTCCTGATGGCTCTTTGGATGTCCATGTGGTATTTATTGATGAATGCTATGGATTTTTTTTTTTTTTTTTTTTTGCTAGAGCATTGGGTATTTCTGCGAGCCTGATTTCTAACTAAGAATTATATTTGAAAAAGAGGAAACAAATTCTTTGTACACTTTTATCACATAAATTTAAAATTAATTTCTAAAGACAGAATATGCCTCCAAATGTAGGAATTTGCTAAAATAATTTGCAGAGATTCACAATCTGATCCATGTATAGTAACAATAAAAAGTGTTACTATGTATGCAGAAAAAGTTAACAAAATAAACCCACTTTTTCAACCAAAATATGTTATTATGCAATGCACTTTTGCTGAAAAGTTCATTAGCATATAAAGGTATAACAAAAACTGGTGATAAATTTGCTGCCATCTTTAATTTTCTATACATCAAAATTTTATTTATATCCAAAACTCTGCATGTATCAGAATTCAACTCTAATTTAAATAATAAAGTAATATGCACAATGTGGTGAAAAGAATCAAGCATCCTGCACCAGTCAAATGTTGCTATAAAAATTTGCTAAAATATTTATGCTGTCTAAATTTTCACTTTCTTCATTTCAGTTCTCTTATGCTGGAAATTCAATTCTGTACTATGGGAGAGAATTTCCTCACATAATACTGACTCCAACAAGTAACTTAAAAATATTTACTTTAGAAATACATTTTTTTGCCATAGCAACTCCAGAGTCACTGTGTAGCTAGTTATCTTTTTGTTTACCAACAACAATGGCAGAGTACAAGTTCGACACTTGAAAAGAGCAAAGCCCCTCCTACTAATCTCAAAATAAAGAAAGTTAATAGTTTTTTTCGGGGGGGGGGAGGTCCAATCTAGATTTGTTCATGTTAAATTTTATATAGTGCATTCAGAAAAACTGGTGGACACAGAAAAAGAAATACACAAAGACAAATAATCATACATAAAATTCAATACACATAATAATTCTAAGAGGCTTTTTCAGCGATAAAAGGAGTTTGCATCTTATCTTTCTTTATCTAAGAGTTGTAACCAATTGTGAGTTCTTTGTTGCAACTGCCTCAGCAATACAATATTAAAAAAAATAAGCCATTATAACATTAGGAAATTAAATCACCAATATAATAATTATCCAAAGACCTGTGCACAAGGGCTTAAATTAGACTATTTTATTTCTACTCTTACATGTCAGTTTGGATCACTTTTGTTTCCTAAAAATAATTATAAACTATTTCTCCCAATATAACAGAGATTGAAAGAAATTTTCATTTGAAAATATTGATTGTAATAATGCAGTAATTTCAGATGCATTTAAAAGTTTTCAAAACTTAATATTTTAAGAAAATAATTTAGAAATGCAATTCATAAAATAAACACATATCAAAGTTACCCACCTGATCACATTGTAACACTTCTTCCGTTATAATCTCCAATAGCGGAATGGCATTTCGGTCACTTCGATGAAACATTTCCCGAACTATGGATAGCAAATTCCATAGTCCTTCAGGTTCCCGCCCTCTGAGAGGTCTTAAGAGACTAGCCCATTCTGCTGCAGCAGGAGGTGCAGTGGATGACAAATAATTTACATCACTAAATACAATAGGAGATGGTACACATAACTTAATGAGAATTTTCCTAATATTATCATGCAATGTTGATCCGTCAAGACACCACGTTGTCTGTTCGTTGATGGATGCTCCAGCTGTTGGATCTGTGTGTATAAAAGTTAAAATTTATAGAACTATTGAAAATTTTATACTAAAAAAAATTTTAGCCAACTTTCTAATAAAGGTAAATTTTACTATACATTAAAATATGAAACTAAAATTCCCGTAAACTTGATATATTTAAAACATTTTTAGGCTATACAAAAAACAACATAAATCACAAGAATGTATTTGAATACTATTATGTAAATAATGATATGGCATACAAGTAAACAGAATAATAAAAATTATAATTTTACTTCAATAATAAAAATTATAATTTTACTTAAAACGTTTTCTTTAAATATGTAAGTTATATACTTCTTTAAGTTTGATAATAAATTTAACATTTCTAACGAAATGGATAAAATTCATCTATTAAAAGGCAGATACAATCTTCTTTACCCTAAGGCATAAAAGCAGTTGCATCTCGCGTAAATGATGAAACAGACTAAAAAAGAAAAATTACATTTGTTGAATCTAAGAAGCATTCCCTACTTCCTATAAACCTAACTAAAAATGAGGTGATCCTTAGAATTTGTCATATCTTAGTGTCATAATTTCTGAATTATTAATTATTTTGAATAATAATTTTTTTCAAATTGCTAATTTAAACAGAAGTATTATTACTGTTAATAAAATAAAGTACATTATTAAAAAATCTGCTAATTTTATTTAATTTCGCTCATTTTATTTTCTTACAACGAAAATTTTTTCCTGTCTTGGTGGGATTGAAATTAAAGGAATGATAATACTTTGAAGTGACTGTATTTAGAATCAAGGTAACACAGTAATAAGGGGGGATAGAGAAAACTGCAGTCTTTCTATCATTGCAGAATTTTATGAAAATGAAATTTTACTTTGTATGTGAAGTAACAGATTAAAAATCAAAGTATATAGATTGTAAAGTTATAGAAATCTGTAATCAATCCTTGCAATCTATAATAAAAGTATACAGATTGCAAGGTGAGAGAAATATTACGTAGACAAGGTTCATAAATAGAGCCAAATGTTTTCAACATGATCTCCTTGTACATCAACACTTTCTAGATTGTTTAATGAGCAAATCTATGCTCCTGAAAAAGTAACTGGAAAGTTTGGCCTCAAAATGTTCTGTAATTCCTTTTTTCATGACATCATCATCAATAAATCTCTTTTTGCAAATCAAATTTCAATCTGCAATAATCACTTAAGGTAAAATCTGAGCTGTATGAACAATGTCAAGCTCCTTAAATCCACACTGCTGCTTTTAAATTCCACTTTTAATTTGCTAATTTGGAATTGCAAAGTCATGGTACCCATCTTGTAGAGACTATGCTCATGTGAAGATGTTCAAGCAGAACTGACAAAACAGTTGTTTTAGATAGATCCAATCTTACTATTATCACCTCAAATTTAATCTTCTATGACTAAATATTTTCTGACAACCTTCATGAGAATAATCTTCTATGGATTCTGGATACATGCAAAATTGTTTTACCCATTCTTTCATTGTAGAACAAAAAGGTTTGGTTTATTTGATTATGTCAGCGGCTATCTGCTTAAGGGATGGGATGTCTTCATAGAGAACTTTCTATGGGAAACTGTGTTGTATCCACATTACACATTGTGGAAAACCATGAAAACACCCATTCAGCTGCCTGTTTGCCTGGAATCGAACCCAGGTTGAATTATCAGCACTGATGACATTGTCATTTAGCCACTGGTGGGCACAGAAAAATAGAGAAATAATTATACATAAAATTCAAGCATTGTTTCACTTCTTTGGAATTAAGACTTTCTTTAGTCAAAAATTTAATGAGAGAATGAAATTCAGTTTTAAGAATTTCACAACATCTAGCACACCACTAAATAAACATAAAAAAGAAAAATTTCATAGGAGGCTGTCTTATTCCAAATGGCCAACAGACGTTTAATGAGTAGATTTGCTGTTCTTTTCATGACTCGGAATGCTTTCTGACATGCTTTCTTTTAATTATCATAATTTTAGATTTATTAGGATTGAATTCCAATTTTTGTTCTCTGGACCAATTGGAAATAATATTAAGGGTGTTATGAGCCGTATTAAAGAGAGTAATGGGACACTTCTCTTGAAAACAAATTAGCAGATCGTCAACAAAAGCAATTGTTTTACAACTCGGACAATATGAGAGTCTATTGAGTAAATCATTCATAATTAAATTCCACAGTAAAGGTCCGGAAACCGAGCCTTGAGGGCAACCTCTTTCTAAAATGCGAGAGGAAGAAACGTGGCCAAGGGAGAGCAATGCAGATCTGTCATGCAGGAAATCTTTAATAAGACGGAAAATATTACACGGAATACCAGCTTTCCTTAAAAAAACAAGTATCCCAGGCTACCAGGCGTGGTCGAAAGCACCTTTGATATCAAGGAACACTAAAACTGTGTGTAAATTTTTCTTCTTACCTTCGTCCATTATGTCTTTTAAGTACCAAAGAGCATCTTCACAACTCTTATGAGGTGTAAAACCAAACTGTGCTTTGTTTAACAGTTTTTTATTATGGAAGAACCAGGTAATTCTATTAACAAACAGCTTTTCTAAGCATTTTCCTAAACTGGGAAGAAGACTGATGCATCTCAAGTTATCTAAATGCGGGATACGAAGACCACTATTCTTAGGGATTAAAACGACATTCGCTCTTTTCCAACGAGGAGGAAATGAACCAAGCTTCAGACAAATATTGAAGATTTTGAAGAATAAATTTGGAAACATTCTATGAACTTGCTTCAAAATTTCGTTTGAAATAGAATCAAGACCAGGAGCTTTATTGCATTTAAGGTTTTCTATAACACTATTAATTTCTGACATAGTGAAAGGAGGATCTAGATTAGCAACATAATTTAATGAAGCTTCAGCCTTAATCATTCTATGAAACGAATTATCCGTGCTATAAGGGTCCGTGGGAAAGCTTCTGTTAAGAACCTCGTTAGTTGTTCCTTCGAGCGACTTTGTACAACTACCTGATGGAAGATAAATTCCACTGACTTCAATCTTTCATAAAATTTTGCTTTATACCATTCGTATATATTTTTTTCCCAAACATTCCTATCATTAATACTCATTAGAAATTCTCTCCAAGAGTTAAGCTTTGCATCCTGGAGCTTTAAGCTGTAGGTATGTCTTAAGTGAAGATATTTTTGTTTATATAACTCTCTAAGAATAGGGTTACGATTTCGTTGAAACCTACGTCTAGCAGCGTTAACCTGCTTTCTCATACATTCGATTTCAGTACTCCACCAAGGTACCTTATGAACACTTGGCTTTTTTAAAGGCATAGAAGCCTTGGATGAGTTATAGAGAATCGAAACAAAATTTTCTAGTCGAGAGTTTAATGCATGCTTATCCGTACAGCACTCAATAAACTGCGACAACTCATCAATCGACTGCTTACATGCATTGTACAAAATATTCCAGTTTACATTGAAGACAGTCTTGCTGTTTTTTCTGTCATAGAGAGTGTTATTAGAAGTTCCAGATAGTTCAAACTCAATCGTACAATGATCAGAAAGGGATTCATAATCTGGTTGACACCAACGTAAAATATCTGCAAGAAGATCAGATCCCACAACCGTAATGTCAATATAGCTTGAACCTTGAGCATTACAGAAAGTAGGTCCACAGTCTTCGTTGATAACGAACAGATTATTCATACTGAAAAATTCGCAAAGTTTAACACCTCGGGAATCAGAAACTGGACTATGCCAAATTTCAGATTTACTGTTGGCATCCATAGCCCAGATCAATCTGTTACAATTTTTTGAAGCCAACGCTGCATTAATTTTATGCAAATCTAAGTCAATATTTCTATTAGGTTCAAAATAATAAAATAAAAAGATAAAATCATGAGTATTGAGTGTAACATGAAAAAACACCATATTATAATCAAGATTATTAACATCAAGCAGAGTAGACAGCTTTCGATTCCGTACAACAATAGCAGCTTTAATGGTATCACTATTAGCATCAAAGTAAGCCCGGTATGAGGAAGGCAAGTTGGGAAGAGTGTATTTATAAGAGTGAGGCTCCTCAACAAGAGCGATATCAATGTTAGAATTTTTGATACTATTGCTCCAAAAAATATGCCAAATTTCAAAACATGCCAATATGTAATTTCATGTATACCTTAGAAAATTTTGAATAAAAAACTAATTTTTTGCAGATGTGCCTAGAAATAATACATCTACTTTAAGATGATGTTAAAAATTTTATAGGTTATAATATAAACATTTATAAAATATTTTGAAAATTTATGTCTAAATCATAAAAAATGTGCGAATTATATTTGGATTAAGCCTAAATTTTGAATTCTGGAAGAATCAAGTAAGTTTAAGAGAAAAAGAGGTATTAGCAAACATATCAAATTAAATTAACATTAAAGAGCTAAAATTCTGAGAGTTAATTTTTTAAAAACCACTCATGCGATTTTTATGAAACTTGGCAGTTTGGCATTATTCGAGTCGTAGAATTGAAATATGGAAAACTGCTGGCATGCCATTTCAGAAAAAATCCGATTTTGTGTCAAAATATCTAATGGCGCAAGAGAATTATTTAAATTTAATTTAACTTTACTATATTCTTTTGAAACAATATGTTAGAATAATGCTATATATAAATCTAATGTATATCCTAAGTCGCGCTTTCGAGACATAAAAAACACAAGTTTAATTTCGTCAATCAGCCTAGTAGAATGGGAGATTTAGAACTGCCCTTTTTTGTGTGCAGTGTACATAAACGCTTTCAGTTTGAAACCCTTCACTTGAATAGGTTCCTCCTCAAATATCCAAGTCTCGGACATCGGAATAAAATCAGACTGCTTTATTACTTCATCTGGTACAAAGTTGTTATAATGTGCAACCAAACCCTGAACATTAAAGTTGTGATTACATACTCCTCCCACAACACAGCAATGAGTTTATCATTCTTAATTACTGTAGTCACATCTTTCATAAACCATAGCCTACTGCAAACACTTCAAATGTAATTTAACTCATTGTCATAAAAGGTTTTGTAAAATATTTTGCCCCTTGTTCATCTAAATACTTCCATTATAATTTACAAAAATATTCTCCTGTATGATTAATCTGAGGTATGCCAAAATCTGATGATGATTGTTGTTAACTTTGTCACTTTGCTGTGGCCTAAACATAATACTAAATTCAAAAATTCTTTCTGTATTTTGTAGTGTACACTTTCATCTATCAAAGAAAACATAAACCAACTCTATGTTTTGTAATTGCAATGTTCTAAGCATGTAATCCACAAAAACGTCATAATTTTTCCTCGTCACAGATCACCATGGAAGAATGTTAAGTCTATGTTAAAATATATATGATTTCTCTAATAAAACTTTCAAACTTATTCTAGTACTATTTGCCACTGCATATCTACAACACATATTTATTGCAAAGAAAACTTATGTGAGGCCCAAAAAACTTTTGGAACTATCTATACATTTAACATACTAAATACTTTGAATAGCTTTTCTTTACATAAATGTGATATTAATGTTATTAAAATTTATTGCCAGATTTTTACTAATTATGCCCTGATTTTGAACATATTTACTTTCCTTCGACACTGACAAGTAATGTACTGTTATAATTTGAAAAATAAATAAAAGATCTGATGTTAGATGGATTGAAAACAGTTCCTTTTTTGTTAAGACAAAAATATCTTCACAAAATGAAAACATCACAATCTCTTTTAAGCATCAAAAATGAGGAAGACAATGTAGTAATAATTACAGGCCTGATACCGAAACACAGTTAACTATATACAACTAATTACACACTGTACAAGACATACCAATTACAGCTTGGACCAATTAGCAATATACTTCATGGTTCAACCTTCTTGTCAAATGGAAAATTCAAAAGTAAACAAGGTAAAACCAAAAATGGCCAACAGAACAGTACATTTTTGTTCTCTAATATTTTTATTACAAAATGGGAAACATGCTTATTATGAAATAAATTTGCTAACAGGAGCTTAAAATTTTTATGGTGATGAGAATGAACTGAAATACATCTAAAATCTGTTTCAACATATACAAGGTTTTCTCACTTACCCGGAGCACCACCTAAGGTGTTGATTGCTGTCTGTTGACTCGATAAAAGTTCATCTAAAAGACGCTGAGCTGTGGGTAATATCTGAAAACAGCAAATAAAATTAGAAACAAGGTAGAACCTTTAAAGTTTAAAAAATTCATATAAATTAAAATAAAGCTTATAAATTCTAATATATATTCCACACATGGGTAAGATCTGAAAATATCAAATAAAATTAGCCAGAAACAAATTATAGTTTCTCAAAACTTTTATGTTCATTTGCATAGATAAACTTGCAGAAATCCTTAAAATCTACATATTTATAATAGAACTTTCAAAGAATCATATACTGGCACCGCATCAAAACCACAAATCTGTAAAATCACTGCTTACAAAGATTATAGACTTTTATAAAATAATCCTTTTACAGGAATCTCTCCCTTTGACCTAGTGTGAATACTGGAAAATGATCTAGGAAATGCATCAAAGTGGAAACATCGAAAAATACAAATTACTGAGCCACTGAAATTGTAAATACAAAAACTTATTTTCCATACTTAATATTAAATTCATCCATCAGAATGCAACACATTTGTTTCAACCTTAACTTTAAAAGATGGAGGAAGAAGATTAAAAATCCTCAGAAAGAGTAATACGATATACATAGTACCTGCCACTTAATAAAATCCCTTCCATTCCAAATACATTCGAGTTTAACAACTTATTGAGCTGAGTTTAATAAACAGCGATTTGTGTATTGCATTAAACTTTTCAAGTAAAATCATAATTAATAACTAATTCATTACTTAATCCTAAAATATTAATTAAAAATTAATTTTTTATAAAAATATTTACATTAGATATTAATTAGATATTTAAAAAATATTTTAATATAATTACACTCTTGATGAAATTTATTCTCTTACAAACAAATATCTTATCTGTGTATGTTTCATGTTGCTCAACATCAAATTTGCATTCTTAACTTTGTAAAACTGCTATTAGCACCATTCAGTTCAAGAGTTTAGAATCTGCAGTGCTTTTCTATATTCAACTGATGATGGCATGTCATCATTTTTTTTTTTTTTTTTTATCATTTCGGCTGCTAGTTTCTGCAGTTCTTTTAACACTTTCATGGTCAACTTTTATACATGTCTGAATATAGTTGCAAACTGACACATATTCTAAAATCTTTCTAACTTCACTCCCTCATTATCTGAAATATTAGCTATAGTTTGAAATTCCTCTAAGGCTTCTTTTACATAAAAGCCCCATGTTGAAAAACAGATTTTAACTGATTTTAAGAGATTAGCTCCTATCATGCACTGACTACAGTATGCATTGCATCTAGCAGAGATATCAACTTACTTGTTTCATTTGAGGTGTTTGCATTTTCACAAAATTCAATTATGTTCATTGTTTTCTGAACATCATTTCTGTAATGATATTTGAAAGCTTTCATAACAACCCTGGCAAAAAGTTGTTAAGCAGTAACCCTCAGGTGCTGTTGTGTATTACCTACTTCAGAAACATTCAAACCCTGGTATAAGGCTGAATGCAAACAGTTTCACTTGCAGCAAATGACATTAATATTTTTCAGAAAGAGATCAGAGGTGTGTGCTGCACAGTTATTTAATTTGCAATGTTATTTTTTTTATTTTTCAGTTTGTTGTCCCATTTGAAAAGAAAATCAGTAAAACCCCATTTGCCATCTATGAGTTGTTGCCATGGTAAAGGTAAATTCTACACCCTTTCTAAACATAAAGGTTTTCTACTTTTGTCAATAACCAGTACTCTCACCTTAATTCTTAGATCCATACTGCACATTAATAACGCAGTACGCCGTTGTTTCAGTTTTTTAAACCAGCTGCTGTTTCCTTTCAAATATTCATGCATGTTCTGGTAAAGTTCTGCAATGCAATCCAGTTTCATCTGTACCATAAATTATGTATGGCTTGCATTCATTAAATAGCCCAAGTAAAATATTGTTACGAATTTCACATTTATTTAGAATTGTAATTATAATTCCTTTTTATTTCCCCGTGCAACGCAGACGATTTTTGAAGAGAAAGCTACGTCGAAAAAAAAAATAGCAATAAAAATAAAAGAGCGTGCGCATTTAATGATTAATAAATAAATATCTCGTAATTACTGTTGCCATCCAGAAAAATCTAGAAAAATCGTGATTTTTCTACTGATAATTTAAAAGCTTATAAAAGCCGAGGTGAAACACCTCACCTCAGTTAGTTAGTAGTTGTTGTTGTTGCTGTTATACTTGTAGATGTAAAAAGCGAACTGCTGTTTGTTTACTTAATGCTGTATTGATTGTAGCGATTTCGCTGTAAGATAGAACTATTTTATCTGTTTTGAACTGAGTTTTTGCTAAACGTTTGAGATATTGTGTTTTGTGCGAAGATTTGTGAAGAAATATTTCAGCATTTTAATTTATTTCTCGTGGAAAGAATAAATTTTTGTTAACTTTTTAACGACTTGTGCATTCAATATATAACGAACCCGTACACACGTAACAATTTTTGGTGTCAGAAGTGGGATTTTTGAATGCCATTAACTAGAGCGATGGAAGAACAATTAAGGCAATTCATGGCAGCCTTTGCTGCATTTAAAGAAGAAATTAAAGCTGGCCAAGATTCCGTGAAAGAGGAGATGAAAGCTGGCCAAGAATCTGTTAAAGATGAAATGAATTCTGTTCAAGAAAAGATGGAGAAATCTGTTAAAGATGAAATGAATTCTGTTAAAGATGAAATGAATTCTGTTCAAGAAAAGATGGAGAAATCTGTTAAGGAAGAAATGAATTCTGTTCAAGAAAAGATGGAGAAATCCGTTAAGGAAGAGATGAGAGCCGTTAAAGCAAGTCAAGAAGAGATGAAAAAGGAAATTACTTGCATAATAGAAAATAAATTTGAGACTATGGAAGGCAGAATAGATGCGGTTGAAAATAAAGTTTCTTCTGTCAAAGAACAAATAGAAGAGAGAGTTTCTGCCGTAGAACAACAAATCGATTACAGAGTTTCTGCTGTGAAAGAACAAATTCAAGAAAGAGTTTCTGCAGTGGAACAACAAATTGATGATAAAGTTTACGCAGTTGCCAAAGTTGATATTTTGAAGAAATTCGTAGCGACGGCAGGAAGCAATTCAGATACTTTTAAATTTCTAGCCATGCCTGCGCATTCTTCTCTGAAGCTATCGACATATGATGGGAAGACCTCCTGGCAAGTGTAAAAGACACAATTTTCTATAGTTGCGGAAGCAAATGGATGGGATTCCCAAGCTAAGGCCTGTCACCTTGCGGCTTCTCTGAGAGCAGACGCAGCGGATATCCTTCAGACTCTTCCCGAAAACAAAAGGCTAGATTTCGAAGCCCTGTCTGGTGCTTTAGAGCTGCGTTTTGGAGAGAAGTGTTTAAAAGATTACAGCAGGCTTCAGTTACAATCCCGTCAACAGAACCTACGGAAACACTCCAGGAGCTCGCCACGGATGTTGAAAGGCTGTCCCACCTCGCCTTTTCGGAGTGCCCGACAGAAACAAGAGAAATCCTGTCCCTGCAATACTTCATCGACGGATTCCGGGATCCTGAAATACAGAAAGCACTGCGAATGGCTGATGTGAAGGACTTAAAAAGTGCTCTGGTGTACGCCATGGAATTCGATGCAGCACAGCAAGCCACTCGTAGAGACCGCCACCCAATCAGAGCTGCTCACATACAAGAACCAGTGGATCCAATGACTGCTCGCCTATACGATTTAACCAGAAAGGTGAATGCTCTGACGCGGAATACTGGTGACAAGAAACCGTTTGTAAAGACTGCGGTGCTGAAGGGCACATTCGAAGAAACTGCAGAACACCCCAGGGCACGGATGTTAAGACCACACCTTTCAAGAAGGAGGGAAACTAATTCGTGGCCATCTTGCGGGGCGGAGGTTGCCACATAATGAAAAGCCCCAGTTTAAAGCGCTTCAGATTTCTGCAGTGAGTGGCGGCAATAATGGAATTTTCATCATGAGACAAATCAATGGAATTCCTTGTAACATGACGATCGACACGGGAGCCAATGCTACCATCATTCGAAAAGATTTGGCTCAACAACTCGAAGGTAAACTTATCTGGATGCCACCCTGCGTTACCCTCCAGACTGCGTCCGGCGAGAAGATCAATATAGAAGGGAAATTAAACGTTAACATCACGTTTGGAAGTGCCGCTTACCATCACACAGCATATGTAGCAGAAATTACAGACCCTTGCATACTTGGATTGGACTTTTTAAGGAAATACAACTTTTCCTTGGACTTTAAAAATAACGAACTGCATTCTGCCTCTGAGGACATAACTTTATTTGGGATTAATGATGAAGGAGTGAAATCTATCCACAAAATCATAGCTCAAGACGATATTACAATACCGGCAAGAACAGAAATTTTACTTCCTGGATCTATAGACGAAAACAGAAATTTCCGCTACGGCGTCATGGAATATCCCAAGAATTGTAATAGCCCTAAAGGAGTAATAATAGCCTTAGCACTCGTCGACCTATCGGGGACCGTTATCCCGGTGAGAGTTGCCAATGTAACTGATAAGGCGAGAGTTATTAAGAAAGGTGAAGTGGTTGCAGAATGTATTCCAGTAACCAGCGTTGAAAGAAAAAGTAACATCTCAAAAACCGTGTCTTCAGACAACATTATATCGGAGTTATTGCAGAATGCGCAATTAAACGATGAGGAAAAGAATGCTGCCGAGCGTGTCATTAAAGATCTTCAAGATGTTTTCTCCCGCTCGTCTTCTGACGTGGGTCGAACCAGTTTAACTCAGCATAGAATCGATACTGGTGATCATCCACCAATCAAGCAACATCCAAGACGTCTGCCGATTTCGAAACAGGAAGAGGTGCGAACACTTTTAACGGACATGCAAGAAAGCAATGTCATCGAGCCTTCAGCAAGTCCCTGGGCATCTCCCATCGTCCTGGTGAAGAAGAAAGACGGGTCAACTAGATTTTGCGTTGATTATCGCCGGTTGAACGAGGTTACGAAGAAAGACAGTTACCCTCTTCCTAGAATTGACGACATTCTGGATACTCTTTCTGGGAGCAAGTGGTTCTCGACACTTGATTTAAAGAGTGGATATTGGCAGGTAGAAATACATCCTGATGACAGAGAAAAGACGGCATTTACTACAGGACAAGGACTTTGGCAGTTCAAGGTGATGCCGTTTGGACTATGTAATGCGCCGGCTACATTCGAACGTCTAATGGAGACTGTTTTAAAAGGTCTTTCATACGAAGCCTGTCTGATATACCTGGATGACATCATCATCGTCGGGAAGAGTTTCGAAGAACATTTGGAAAATCTTAGAAAGGTGCTTCAGAAACTGAAAGAAGCCAATCTGAAGTTGAGTCCCGCTAAATGCAAATTATTCAGACAGGAAGTGACTTACCTCGGACATGTCATCTCTGCTGAAGGTGTGCGCACGGATCCTGAAAAAGTGTCAGCAGTTAAAGACTGGAGACGTCCCGAAAATGTCCACCAGCTGAGAAGCTTTCTAGGGCTTTGTACCTACTATAGGAGATTCATGAAGGATTTTTCATCCATTGCGAGACCCCTTCACAAGCTGACAGAGAGCAAGCAAAAGTTCGTGTGGACAAAAGAATGTGAGAATGCATTTAAGAACCTGAAGGAAGCCTTAACATCTGCTCCAATCCTGACGTATCCTCAGCTCGACAGACCATTTATTCTCGACACGGATGCGAGTAATGAAAGTGTCGGCGCTGTTTTGTCCCAAGAAATAGAGGGCCAAGAACGTGTAGTAGCTTACTGGAGCAAGTGCCTATCTAAACCGGAGAGGAATTACTGTGTCACCAGGAAAGAGTTGCTCGCCATAGTCAAAGCCGTAGAACATTTCCATCATTATCTATACGGCAGAAAATTCCTGCTCCGCACAGATCATGCATCATTGGCCTGGCTTTTAAATTTCAAGAATCCTGAGGGTCAGATAGCCAGGTGGATACAGAGACTCCAGGAATAAGACATCATTATCAGTCATCGCAAGGGACAGTCGCACGGAAACGCTGACGCCTTGTCTAGAAGACCTTGCCCAGAAAACTGCCGATATTGTTCCAGGGTCGAAGCTAAGTACCAACTGGTTAATTCAGTCGCATGGCAAATTACAGCATCAACATTGGCTGATACAGACCCATGGAGTGACAAGGAAATGAGGAAAGACCAGCTAGAAGACCGTGATATTAAACCCATAATTGAGTTAATGGAAACCTCAAACAGAAAATCTACCTGGCAGGATATTTCGAGCTATAGTCCCACGACAAAACAACATTGGGCTCTCTGGGACTCACTCCACATTCGAAATGGCGTCTTGTACCGAAAATTCGAATCGGATGATGGAAAGACATTCCGATGGCAGCTGGTACTCCCAAGATCCCGAATCCCGGACGTCCTTAAAGAACTACATAGCAGCCCTGCAGGAGGTCACTTCGGAATAATGAAGACCTTGCAGAGAGTTCGGGAGCGTTTCTACTGGAATAATGCAAAGGATGACGTGCAAAAGTGGTGCCGAACTTGCGATGCCTGTGCAAGTCGGAAAGGACCGAAGAAACGCAGCCGGGGGAAGCTGCAACGTTACAATGTAGGAGCACCTTTTGAACGTATCGCCTTTGACATCTTAGGACCTCTGCCACGAACTGCTGATGGCAACAAATACATCCTCGTTGCCATTGATTACTTCACCAAGTGGCCTGAAGCGTATCCTATTCCTGATCAAGAGGCTGTCACAGTAGCAGAGATGATGATACAGCACTGGATTTCCAGATTCGGAGTGCCTCTTCAGTTACATTCCGATCAGGGAAGGAATTTTACCTCGGCTGTAGTCAAGGAACTCTGCAAGCTACTCGGCATTGACAAAACCCAAACGACGCCTTTACATCCCCAGTCGGACGGTATGGTAGAGAGGTTTAATCGAACCATCCTCAATAACCTCTCATTAGTGGTTTCCAGAAACCAACAGGACTGGGACAAGAAGTTGCCACTATTTTTACTGGCTTACCGCAGTGCTGTCCACGAGACTACCGGCTATTCCCCATCTCAGATGCTCTTCGGTCGTGACCTTCGTTTGCCATGTGATCTTTTGTTTGGTCGTCCTCCAGATGCGCCTTCATCGCCTGAGGAATACATTCAAGACCTCCAGGCCCGGTTTGAAGTGATGCACAACTTTGCACGAGAGCGAGTCAACTTGGCGACGGAGAAGATGAAGACCCGCTACGACACGAGAGCTACTGGACATCATTTCAACGAAGGAGACAAGGTGTGGTTATGGAATCCGACTCGTCGAAAAGGACTTTCTCCGAAACTACAATCACCTTGGGATGGTCCTTACACAGTCCTAAACAGGCTGAACGACGTCGTGGTTCGGATCCGTAAGTCATCGAACTCTAAACCTAAAGTCGTTCATTACGACAGGTTAGTTCATTACTATGGCCATAGTACGTAGTGTATATAGTTGTAAATAATAATGTAAATAGTATAAGACCATGGTCCTATTTGTATTTAGTATTTGATTTGTATTTGTTTAGTATTTGATAAGTATTTATATTTGTTAGCATTTGTATTTGATAGTATTTGTACTTAGTATTTGATAGTATTTAAATTGTATTCAGCGTTGGATAGAATTTAATTTGCTGAAAGTCACTTATTGCAATTATTGTTTATTTTGTTATTACAAAGTAATGTTTATTATAGCACTGAGGCCTTAGTTGTAAGTTTGGCTTTCTGTCCAAGGATTGTACTGCCCGGGACGTGCAGTCTTTGGAAAGGGGGCAATGTTACAAATTTTACATTTATTTGGCTATTTATTTAGAATTGTAATTATAATTCCTTTTTATTTCCCCGTGCAACGCAGACGATTTTTTAAAAGAAAGCTACATCGTGAAGAGAAAGCTACGTCGAAAAAAAAAGAGCGCGTGCATTTAATGATTAATAAATAAATATCTCGTAATTACTGTTGCCATCCAGAAAAATCGTGATTTTTCTACTGATAATTTAAAAGCTTATAAAAGCAGACTTGAAACAGCTCATCTCAGTTGTTATTGTTGTTGCTGTGGTAGTTGTAGCTGTAAAAAGCGAACTGCTGTTTGTTTACTTAATTACTGCTGTTTGTTTACTTAATGCTGTATTGATTGTAGCGATTTCGCTGTGAGATAGAACTATTTTATCTGTTTTGAACTGAGTTTTTGCTAAACGTTTGAGATATTGTGTTATTGTGCGAAGATTTGTGAAGAAATATTTCAGCATTTTAATTTATTTCTTGTAGAAAGAATAAATTTTTGTTAACTTTTTAACGACTTGTGCATTCAATATATAACGAACCCGTACTCACGTAACAATATGTTTTATTCAATCGCCAACTGCCTCATGAGTTGTATCTTCATTCTTACCATGTAGTTTCTGACTAACAATATTGGATTTCTCGACTATAATAAATCTAAAATGATTTGCAAAAGAAATTAAACAAAAAAGAAAGGCGATTCAGTACTTCTCATTTAGTTCAGTTCTCACTTCATGACAAGGCATAAAAACTCAAAATATTTATATTCAAAATTACAAAGTAGATCTTAAACACTTATTTTCTCGAATAAATTCTGGAATGGATTAAGCATGATTTAATTCACGATAATAAAAGAAGGCGCTTTGTTGTTGCGAAGCTTAGTTTCTCTAGATCGGCAACAAATCCAATATTCTCCTAAGTTTCAAATATAAACAAATTAGTCCACCATGAGAAAAATTATTAGACTTAGCCGCACTTAAAAACTTTTAAATTGTTGATAATTCTACAAATCTTCCATGCAGGTTTACTAAAGGCATAAAAACCTTAACCAGATGATAAGAACAACATAATTCAATCATTTTTAAAGCAAAATATGCACAATTTACCGACATATAAGAATTAATAAAAAAAAAAATCAGCTCACTGAGCCAAGTAACAGAGTGGATAATTACATATGCATAAATTTATTACTTTTGGTACTGCCGATTGTAAAAAAAAAAAAAAAGGAGGTGCACATCTACACGTTACAGCAGTAATATATACAATATTTCAATGTTCCGAAATGTATTTCAATGTTTCTGAGTTATGCGAGATACTTACGTATGCACAGATGCCATGAAAAAAACCTCTTCAGAATACATTTTGAATCAGTTTTATCTTTTTTTTTTGAAAAAGAGTCCTTTATTCTGTTCTTATGTATAAATGTCATTCAAAACCATGCTAAACCAAAAGTTAAATTGCATTTGATAGCGGTCAAAATAGATTTTTTCGTTGAAATACCCTACTCGAAATTTTTTGCAATTACAATACTTCCTTTTTACTTCATACAAGGAAGTATAAACTCTAGAAATGAAAGCACTTTTTAGATTTACAGTTTAAAACCATTTTACAAAAGCAATTTAAAGACCTATCGATTTTCTGTCTTTTTTGCACTTCCTCCAGACATTTTCATTTTTTATTAGTTCTTCATTAATAATAATTCTCTTTTTAAGTAAATTGTGAAATGCTGTTGGGGTAATTCCGAGATAGAATGTTGTTTCTCTTTGGCTGCAATTACCAAAAATGTTAAAATCCTTTAATGATTTATTCTTTCTTTCAGGTCTTTTCACTTGGCATTTTCGACATGCTGCAAGTTAAGCACTTAACAAATTTTTTTGAAATAATAGTGATTTATTCAAATTTCAAAATTCAACATTGTTAGCCAAGACTTTCCCTTTGTCTCTTTAGCCAATCAAATTTGCCACTTGATGATAACAAGCATGACCATTGATTTCTTTGCTTTTTCTTCAGCTTACAATTATCACTTCCTTTCCATTTGTTAATGTATGGTAAAGCTAAGAAACGGTTCATGAACATTTTTTAGAGCTGTCTGTGAACATAATGCATCTCTCCGAAAGGGAAAATTTGGAATGTGAAAAACCTTAAAAAATGGAACATAGAAGTTACACACTGATCCTCTATTAGTTATTATTTGAGAAAGAACCCTCACTCATTTAGTGTCTTTAGCCTTAAGATAAGGAAATCCTGCCACTCTGAAGTTCAGAGCAAACAAAGCACAGATTCTCACAGGTAGACTCTGAAAACAGTCTCTCGCAGATAGAGAGGCTGAGGGATATATGAACTACAAAAAGCTTTGATAGCCACAAGTAGGATATTCTAGCACTGTCTTTTGCCAATCTGAGTTTAAGAAGCAGAGATGAGTTTTATACATGGCACCTTTTTCATTGATTGATATACATATATGTCTTGGTTCCAGGAAATTTAAGCACAATAAGCAACTGAGTATATTAACCAGTGAGTCTAATAAGTGGCAGGCATATTAAAAAAATATGATTTATCTTTTCTTCATAGACCACAGAAAAGACTTTGTCTATACTTTCTGCATAAGATAAATAAAAAAAGTGAGCAAGCTAAGAATTCAGGAATTAGATCTAATAATAGTTTTACTCACTGATGTAAAATATACCAAGACCTTCTTTACCACAAAGGGTTTTAAATACGTACATGTCAATTTAATAGAAGAAACCATGGGAAGACGTTTAAACATTTCATATTATCCTATTCACAGCATGCCCAATTAAAGTAGCTATTAATTCAGTTGTTTAGCTTGTTATTTATTAATCTCTCCGCAACAGTTTGACTTTTTATACTCACATATAAAAAGATTTTTTTATTTCCCATACAATTATTGTACATGCAAAAGTCATGGTTTAGTCAAAATATCAATATAATTTCATTACAGTACACAGGCAACAAGTTTTGGTTAAAAGACAAAAAGAAACAGCAAAAGAAGTATCAAATAAAATGAAAACTAAAAATAATATTTGAAAAGTGAAATTAAATTGCATATGTAGCAGAATGTTTACAGCTAGGAAACTGAACAAGAGACTTACTTGCTGTGGTAGTTCACTAATTAGGTACTGAGCAAATTTTTGAAGTTGCACTCGGTGCAGACGAGACAAAGATTCAGATACTGGAGCTCTAAGACGCACATGATTTGGCTGGAGGAAAAAAAAAATTAAGCAAAGCAATAATAAAAACTTAGATATACTATGACTTGCTTTTCCAATAAGGTATGGAAGAAACAATACTTTATACAAAATCACTTACTTGATGAATTCTGGACAAACAAACAGCAACAACATGTGAACACCATGATGCACTACTAGTGCAAGTACAAGTGCAAGATGTGATACGACAACGATCAAATGTGACAGCAACATTACAGGTGCCTTTGGAGACCGGTAACGTTTGTGGAGGTGAAATAGTGGCACTAAGATGAAATCCTGTACAATATTTTAAAGAGATACATGAAAAGATAATTTTAACAAGAAATTAAGGAAAAAATAGACAAATTATTTTCATGTGGCACTTAAAAATAAATAGTTTTAACATTCATTTACTAACCGTATTATCATTAAAATCTAATTTCACTGACTTATTACATTTATACGTTAAAAATTTAATTACTTACATGCCTTGCACTTTTATTTGGTCATACTTTCATCATACTCTGCATTGCACTCATATATATACATATATATATATATTTCTTACTTTAACATTAGGAAATGCATATTGCATGATCAAAAATCCATACACTTTGAAAAAATTAACATAGGAGAAAAAAATTAACCCCTCCCCCAAAAAAGAAAGAAAAGGGGGAAAAAGGACCAATTGTGCAACACTTCTAGATTTTTCTAAAAATGAGCTATTCTTAAATAAAAATTTGTAGTACTTTAATAAAAATTCATACTTTAAAGGTAAATTCTATGGCATGATAATTTTAGTGCATGTACTTTTAAGTCAGTGTTTCATAATAAGTTGACACATAATGAAATACTTGACAGTTATTTTAGATGTTTAAAAATACATTCATGTCAAAATCCTTACATATACACAATCATTGATTTCATAAATAAAATTCAGCGAATTTATTTGGTGCATAATATGTAAATGCAAACTAAAAAATATAAATGCATATAAAGAAAAACTAAATTGTGAAACAAATGTAGGTCTTTAACATTTAATTTGTATTAAACCACAACGCAATTTTATGTTCTTTATACTGTGGCTAATTAGAGCATGAGGCAGTTGCAATAGTTCCTCAACAGATCCTTTAATAGATTCAAACCAAAAAATTTTGCTGTCCAGTTTATGGACACATTGATTTTAAGAAAATTTGATAAAAAGAACCCATTAAAATAAAATCAGATCCAAATGCACTTCTAAAAACCCTTACATAAGAATTTAAAACTCACATCTCAATCCTCATTAAAACACATCTATTTCTCTTTATGTAACAATTATTACACTATCTCAATTTCCCAGTAAAAAGTTAATGAAAAATTATTGAGTTGAATTTCAATAAAGCCAATTTGATATTCAATATTTTTTTTATTATCAGTATCAAATTCAGAAATGTATGAAGGTATGTGAATACTTATATGTATGTCTACATACATACAAACATACCTAATTTCTGCATTTGCTCCTAATAACAAAAACATATCTGCTAAAATCTCTTCACCATGTAATGAATATTAATGAAGACCTTTTATTCCTGGTAAGCCATGATCAACACTTATTTTAAACTTTATGGTGAAATGAACAGTGTCATTAAAGAAAAGGATCGTGTATTCATTATGAAAATGATGATCTGCCAGCTGTAAATTAGATGAAAAAAATGGCATTATGATATAAATGACACTGAAACTGATCTGGGCAGTATTATGACATATGATCCAAATGATGATGGCATAATCTCACTTATGATAAAAAATTGTCATTACACAGGATTTGCTGTCTGATGTTGCAGATGAGGATTACCAACAGAAGAATTTACCTTCAGCTATTAATGTGAAAGCAGCTATGCACTTAAGTCAACATATTTTTATGCATAATAACAGTGCAATAGGACATGACTGATTCACTGCTATATACAAGTAAAAAAAAAAGAAAAAAGAAAAGATGCAGTTTATTTGTATTTTAGATTATTCTGGAAGAGAAAAAAATACAAATATTTTCTTGTTTACTTTACAGAAATAACGTTATTTTTGATAAACATATAATGCAAATCTCAGAAGTGGTAATAAACAGAACTGGAACTATAATGAATTTCAGAATGCTTAATGATTGTGCAATTTTTAAACAAAACTAAATACATAAATATAAAAAATATACAAATGCAAAGGCCAGATATAATGAACTCTCACTCAGTCGTCAGCCCATAACTGTCTGTTTGCATTTAAATCATTCTTTTTACTTATGTATGTTCTTTGCTAACAAATATACTTTCCATAAAAAAATACAAAAGTACTGAAATTGAGCCTAAATAGTAAATAATAACATACCAATCTGAAGAAGTTCTTTAACAGCACGGGCTTTATACAGATGTTCTCCTCTTGAAAACTCATCCGCTGACCCATTAGCTAAGCATGAATATAACCTAAAGAAAATTGTTAATATAAATTACATGATTATTAAAAAAAATGCAGCATAAAAGAAATGCAACTTTGAATCTACAGCTCAAGATTGAACAGCAAGAATATTAAATGAAAATCCATAAAAACATACATATTATTTATCAAAAAGTTACAAGTTTAATTAAATTTCCTGTTTTGAAATGTCATTTTCCTCCTAAAATCATTAACAGGAAATAAATTCTTTGACAAAAGCCAAAGAACTAATGAATAATGCCTCTAAAAACACTATTTTATGTGAATGAAACTCTGCATGCAAATGTCTTCAAACTAAATAAGCAACAATAAAAATCACAGGCAATGACTAAATCAAGACTCACCACAGCACATGGAATTTGGGCTTCAATAGTGTGTAACAAGGGCAAAACCTAAATATACATGAGTCCAGAGACTGAACTTCTTCTAACCCAGCAGCTGGACATTTTGCTAGTTAAGCAACTGTCAGTAATGGTTGAACCTATCAGTCCCTCTGAACACCAAGAATGTTGCCCAAATGCACCCTACAAGAGGCAACTGATTTTACACCTATGGAAAGAGGAAGGTGCACTGCAATTTTGATGGAGAACACCCTCAGGAACAAATATGAAGACCTCTCGTCTCTTTTTTCTTACCATCAACCTCTCCAAGAGTATTTTCAGCTAACCAGTATTTTAAATATCCCCATACTGAAAAAACACTGCACGCTTACAACACATGTCAAGAAATCAGAGACCGTATTTATGTAAACCCTTGTAAACTCCATGAATACTTTAACACCAGATTTGATTACAGGAGCAGTTAAAATAATGTTAAGAAATGTCTTATTCTGGTCTGAAAACGTTGTTTGGTTCTGTCACAGCAGAATCAGGCATATAAGCCATATTTGCTTCACAGTTTGCACTATATTCCCATTAATTTATTTTGGAATGCACAGTGAAGCACAGCATGGACAGAACATAACAGACCAGTGAAAATTTTCAGCATACTGCCTAGAAATAAGGATGCACCCATGTAGACTTATGGAACCATGTCAACTCATGAAATAAACATGGTTTTATTGAAACCCTTCTGCTGCCTACCACTGGCAATAACCATTACTGTAAAAAAAATGAACTAGTTGCTTTATCATAAATCAAAATTATGTCCAAAGAAGTTGTCATGTGATCTTCAGTAATGAATCGCAGGTATCAAAAATTAGTGCACACATTGAGATGAACCCAGAAAATACTGTTTGTCAAATGTTTACATTAAGCACAAAGTAATCTGCAAATCTTCTAATCAAAGTTATATCCCAGCAGAACATACTCGCTGCAGGGAGTGGAAAGATCCATTTTTGTTACACAGAGTGTGGATGCACTTGTCACAATGGGATAAGGAAAAAAAAAAAAAACTTTTTCAGTGATAGACTCATTTCATGCCTGGTCATAGTAGATAGTAGATGCCTGACATCAGCTGGTGATTGTGATCCTTTTAAATATTTAGCCTCTTAACAAGATTCATTTTTACCTTTTAAATGTTAAACCAAGTTGGTTTTGAATTGTTTATTGAAGTTGAGGCTTTTTTTTTTTTAAAAAAGACCTTCTGATGAGTATGAAGTATAATGGTGCTAAACCATGGCCATAATATATTGCTTAGAATAGAAAATGTAACACATGTAGATATTACTTTAGACATGAAATTCTAGATTAAAAACTGCTGAAAAAAAATCTAAATACAAAATACAGTACTTCACTAGAAATTTTAATCACAGCCTTATGTATGAAAAATTATTGATTACAGAACTAAGTTGTTCATTACTGAACCTGACAGGATTAGACAAGGTAACGCACAGCATAAAACTGGATCCTGAAATTCAATCAGCAGAGCAACTACATCAAAACTTATTTTTTACATGAAATTACAGACTGGTGTAGAATTATTGATTAATCTCCAAGATTATGCCCAAATTAATCTTTGATAAAAAAAACTATTCCAAAGGAAGCATTTTTATCTGATTACAGACAAGTACATATTTAATTAAAGACATCCAATACAGCATCTTCGGGACTACTTTAGAAGACAGGTTGCTGCTTTAAGTCCTCCTTCAAGGTCGTTAGATGAGCTTGAACAAGGATTACTATGTGTCTGGTCGTTACTTCCCACTTCACTGACCGGCAACTGAATAGACAGCATGGAACATCGCTACCGCCAAAGTATTGCAGCTAGGGGTGGACACATTCCTTAATAGAACCTATTTTTGTAATGTTACCAACCCATTTTTATTCAAAAAACAGCGATATACTGTTTCTCCAAGACTGGATTTCTCTGCAAGGAGTGCAAATTTTTGTTGTAATTCACGTTTGTGTTGAACTTTAGAAACATTCTATGTTGCATTCATTAAAAAACTGTTTAGTAAACATGTCCTATAAATTTCTTGTTTCTGTGTCGATTCTCACAAAAAAAAACATGCTGTTCCTTAACTTTTAGAGGGCACTGTTTTATGAAACAATACACAAATAATATATTAAAATTTATCTAGAACTCTTGAAAACTTATACCTTTTACAAACATGAAAATTTTTTAAATACAGCATATAATCTTTGAAAAAAAATCATCCAAAAAATAAAAAGGATATAACAGAATTTATACTCTGTTGATTATATTAAAAGGGTTGATAAATGTGATACCGAATATCTTCTTCATTTTCAGGAAAACTCCAAAAGGCAATACGAAGTTGTAGCTGTTCAGGAACAGGAGGACACACATGTTCAACAACTTCAAATGGAATATGGAAAGCAACAACTCTAGCTGACAGTTCTACCAGTGACAGTACCAGCCCATCTAAAAAATAACACTAATTTATAAAAAAATCATTGTTAGCAGATAAAATAAAAATGCCTTAATAACCTTTAAAAAAAATTAACACATAAATAAGGTACAAGATACTACATGCTCTGCAATCAAAAATCGTGAATTTGACTTGAAAAATATTTCTAAAAACAAATAACTCCAAATTTAAAATGTATCTTTAAAGACCTTCTCATAACAGCACTTAAGATAAAATTATATTTGGGATAACTAAATATGATTTGCCTCCACTTAACATAATTAAATTTTACTTAATTAAGCACACTGATACCGATCGGTTGACATGAATTACATCATTTTAGTACATTTTAGGCATAAAACATTAAAATTCAAAGCTTGAAATAAAAATCCAGTTCCACATAATCAACATATCAATCAGTTAAAAAATTAACAAGAAAGTTGCCGAAACTAAACCTAGTTCAGCTTATTCAACATATAACCAAAAGTCAACAGACTTTAATGAATTTAACTGTATCACATGGCTCCATGTAAACAAAACAATAAAAGACCAACTAAGGAACAAAATAGAATTAAATCCATTCAAACCCAGCATAAGACTATAAATTCAGTCATTTAGTTAAGACAGATTCTGAATGCATTGTAAATCTACTGCAAATGCCACTTCAATTATCTGGTAATCCAAAAAATCTGAAACACAGTTCAAAAACAGCAAAATTATCTAACAGCCCTTGCAATTTCATAGGATAACATCTGTATCAGCCTGGAATCAAGGTGGCAATGATGGATTTATATATCACGAAGAGAATGCACTTGATTCTTGTGACCATTTATTCTCAGAAACTAGGATCACCTGCCAGTATCTGACATTATTTAGAATGACCAACAATACTAAACATTATTTGACCGCAGACGAACATATGATAATTCTGTGGAGCAGCTGTGTAAGCTATGATATACGATGAGATATTGACATGTCTCCCTCTATGAATATTTGGTAAAGTCATTTACAACTAAGTTCTATGCAAATATTAAAAAATTTGAAAGTGGAAATACAACAATCAGTGGCTGTCTTCTTTCAAACTAGATTACTTAGTTTCTGATCTTCAAACCCAGTGTCTACTGGACAGTAAACATAATATATACATTTATAATAATGATACATTTACACATTACATTGATACATATATAATAATGATACATTTATAAAAATCATTCAGTTCTGATAATGATCCCAATTCTAAGCAGAAATTATAAAATTAAAGATACGAAATAATGAACATTTGTGTCTTTAAAGGAATCAAAATGTACAAAAAATTCAGTATTTATTTGCTTGTTTTATTAAACATTGCTTTTAATGTAATTTGTTTACGCTTTTTCATTTTTGTGTTTACTTTTATAGACCATAATTTCTTGGACAGTTAGAAAGTTTCTCTGTTTAAGTCCTTAACTGCAGAGTAAAAAATTCCCACTAAACTCTTAATCGAAATCTTTTTGTTCAGGAAAAATCTCTTTGCCACTTTTACAGCGATATTTTCTGGATTTAAAACCATACTACAGATTCCATGATCTACTAGTTACCACAGATTTCAGTATGTGCTAGCTGATTGTGACATTGTTATAACAACGGAAAACTTTTATTATATCATTTATTATCACTTCTCAACAAAATCCATTAACTGGAAAATTTCACCTTCAACAGTACTCAAAATCTATGCTAATATAAGGTTGCTGTTCAGCCTAATTTTGAAATTGCACTTTCAAAATTAGATGATGTTGTGATTCAATGATGTTGGTGCACGAACTGCCACAACATCATTTTTCATTATTCATTAAATGGAAAATTTTACCTTCAACAGCATTCAAAATCTATGCCAAAATAATGCTGCTCTTTTACCTAATTTTGAAATCACATTTTCTTAAGCCCGAATTGCCCGAATACAATTTTCTCATGCCAAGGAAACTACAGAAGATAAGCATCAAACAAGCTTTAACTTTGCAAATCCTGCTACAACTCCAGAATTAGAAAGTCTTTTCAACATAATGAAACATTCAAATTTTAATTGCAAAAAAAGAATAAGCTGGATCAAATTAGTTAATTTCCTAGAATAATTTGTTATATTACAGTGCAATTTGCTAAGTTAATTAAATTTTTAGCAAATCTAATTCTTTTTCTCTTCCTGCTATTATGCCAATAACACTCCCCCCCCAAAAAAAACTATTAGCTACGCCCTACTGCAAACAAATGACTTGGAGCTTCACTTTGCATTACCAAGCAGCTATAGCATCACCTTGGAATCTATGGAATCAAGATGCTATTTAACACAGCTTCCATAGCATCTTGTATCTATCTCACTATCAAATAACTAAAGTGAGGAACTTCAGTCAGGAGAAAAATCACATTTATGATACTGCCCTTTTCTGGAATATCATAGTCTCCATTTCTAAATTTTGAAAAAAAAAATATTGATGGTGATCTGAATAATTAGATCATTCTGGATATTGGATGTCTGGATTTTGAACTTTGTACTGTATATAATTTATTACAGTTACAATGTAATTTTGATTGTAATTGCAAGGAATTGTTAGATAATTATTGGTAATTATACAGGCTAAGGGAATTGTGCTCACAATAGAAAATTACAGTAAATTAATCCGTATACGATCGGAAATGGTTCACCATTTTGGATAAATAATTATACATTAAACATTACAGCAGGATAATTGCCTGTAAGAAAATTATTAATACTTCCCATCTGGAATCAACCTACTTAACTTCTGCATGTACTACAGCTTGTAACAGCAACACAAATTATTAACTATCTTTTGTTAAATACTACATATATATAAGTAAATATGTAAAAGAAATACTAAAATGGAATGTATTTACAAGAATTAATTTTGTAATTAATTGTTTCATATAAAACTAAATATGCATAACTTTGTTAAACATATATGTGTGTTTATGATATATGGCACCAGATATGTGGTGGTGGAGGTAGTAAATTTTCTGAAAAGTCATATGCACAATAAAACCAAATTAATAATATAGACCCACATCTTTCAGGTACTGAAATAAACTGGCACTGACATCTTTCCCAATTATATGGTCAAGAGTCAAGTCATCATCACTAAAATGCTTCAATTTAAGACTGTTCAAACATGAACATTCAATTTCGATTAAAAGTGATGTACTGACAAAACACTACAGTTTGAACAAACAGATTCATTCTTGGCTTTCAAAATATAACTGTGTGTGACTCGAGAGTTACCAAACACAGATATGTGGATTTGAATTATTCAATTAAGGGAAAGCAAGCAAAAACTGTACACCTATCGAAAGGGATGTTTTTGCAGAGGCCTTTGTTAAGGGAACTAGTCCTTTTTATGTACAGCAAATAAACCAGAAAAACTTCACATAGTCTCCTCATTTCAATAAAGAGATCCATAACGCGGGTAAATTAATTTTCATAATCTTATCCAACTGAATCTCTGTTCGTCTTAGCTGGTAGAAAAAATCTGATCTACAATCATCTTGCTTGATTACTATATGCACTAAAATTTTCAGTAAATGTATTGATTACGAATTAGCTTATATTAAATACAATATTTTCAATAAACAGTTAAAAAGCATTACTTACAAGTGAATGCACTTGTACAATCAATTTTCCAGAGCTTCAAGTAAAACTAAATAAGCACAATTTTGTTAAGTGCTTGTAGATTATTGTTCAGGCAGAAGATTTTGTTACATGGATTATGGCCAAGCACACAATGGCTATCTGCCTAAGGAGAGAGATGCTTTTATGGAGGACTTTTTAAGGGAAACTGGCTGGTATTCCCATTGTAGTGGGAAAAACCACAGAAAGCCCTATCAAACCAGTTTCTTCCCCATGATTTAAAACAGGGTCAAACTAATAATGCTACTGATCACACCACTTGACTGCTGGTGAATGCTGAATGTAGAAAAATGGCCTTATATTCCATCCGAGGTCATCCTGCATAATGACCTGAGTGAACTCCAACTAGAATTAATGATATTAACTAGGAAATGGTCATGACTAATCCTGCCTAATCAACATACATTTTCAATAAATAGTTAAAAAAAAATTTTTTTTTACAAGTGGATACAACTGCTCAAACTATTTTCTATAGCTTCAGGTAGAAATAAACAGGTATAAGGTTAAGAAGTGCCTAAAGATGACACCTGCCAGCAGAAAGGTGCCATTATTTTCTATTCCAGACCATCCTGAATAAATATTGAGTAAAGTCCAACTTGCAGTAATGATATTAACTATGAAATAGGCCTTTATTAAATGCAGCCCATATTAAAAAAAATTAAAAACAATTTTTTACAAGATGATGCACCTGTCCAAACTACTCTCCATAGTTTTTAGCAGAAATAAACAAACATATTATTATTAAGAAATGTCTGAAGATACAGCAGTTGGCAGAAAAATGGCATTTTTGCATAAAAATTAATACATGTATTTGTGTTAAAGAAAAGTATGAACTGATTGTTTGCTTAACTGAATGCGGGATAGCAATTAAGGTTAAGGATGTCTTGGTGCAGGACTTTTTAAGGGAAATCAATCTGCATTCATAGAAGAAAAACCATGAAGAATTCTGATTGTTTGCCAGAATCTGAACCTAAACTGATCTACCATTATTCAAAAAAAGTCTAGTCAGTTATTGCTAAGTGAAAAATTCAAATGTTTTTGCATTTTATGCTGTAACTTTAAATGCCATTATTATAACTGCAATTAAAGCTGCATTAACTATAATTTTAGCCATAAAGTAACTACAATGCATTACCAACTTTCAGTCAATAAAAGATAAATTTTAAAGATAAAGTTCTTATGCTTCACCAAATGACAGTACTCCGAGAAGCTCTTTTCCACAAAGGCACATGGAAGTTCAATTCAGATCGTATATTTCCCGCACTTCCCAAATGCTGCTTATACATTATTTCCATTCATCTTGCCCATCAATTTCTGAGGTATAATTGCACCTGTAAATTTTGTTTCCCGAGGACAATATTTTATTCCATAAATAAAAATAATGCACTTCTGTCAAGGTTTAATAAACTGAATAGTTCAGTCAGAAAGTTAGTTGCACCCCTTCGTAAAAATTTTTTGTCAAAGGCTATTTTGATGAAACTGCCTGGCAACACTTCAGACATTTAGCTGTATCATGTGACACAGTGGCTTTCATGAAGCAATTTTAGTTTGACAATCAGTTGTAAACATGTCTCGACAGCTGCAAGTGGCTTTGAAATTGGAAATGTGTGAGGTGATTTTAATTTTTTGTGGGTGAAAAGGTGTAACCGCTGTGAAATCTAGAGAAACTAAGCTTCACAAGAACAAATAACGTCTTCTTTTATTATTGAGAATTAAATTATGCTTGATCTATTCTGGAATTATCATTTAAGTTATGAGCTGGTTTTTGCGCACAAATTCTAATTTTAATTGTAAAAATTGTTTTAATTGTACTTGGTATTTTATGTTTTTCTATATCTTTAAATTTTTATATATTTTTGCCTTACCGTGAAAGAGAGAAATGAATTAGTAGTGCGTGAGCATTAGGTAAGCAGCGCTGAATAGTCTGTGAAAAACTCTCTTTTTTATTTGTTTAATTTCTTTTATACATCATTTTAGATTTATTATAGTATTCGAATAGAACTTGTGGTAATTCTTCAGATGCTACAATTTTTGCTCACTCTGTGTTATAAAATGAATGAGGTGTAACGCTGTTAAGTGAACCTAGTGCCAAAGTGCAGCTATGGTAAACAAATATAGTGAACTTTAAAAAGTGCATTTATTCTATTGTGGTTTATGCGCTAGTGACAACATAGATTTAATTCAAAATTCGTTAACTGTTAATTCAATATGTGTAAATGAAAGGCAGGAAAATTGCATATAATTTAATATTCCGTACAAGGAAGTCATGTGATTTACCCACAGATTTTTTTAATGGGTAATCAAAAGGAAAAACAAATAATTTCAGATGCCAATAATCATGTTTCTGGGTGAAAATAATGAAATATTGAAAATAATGAAAATGTCAAATTAAAAAAGCCTTGGGAGAAATTCTAGGTATAGGAGAAAAACAGGAGAAATATACTGTAAATCGGGTTTATGGGCGTGCAACTGAAAATCAGCAGTGAAGCATAATTTCAAACACCAGAATACAATACATAAGTCTCCACTTTTTTTTTAAACTCCATTGGAAAGGGATATTTAAAAACAAAAGGAAAATAATCTATTTAACTCTTATATTAATAACCACATATAGGTATACTAAACAATTTTTTACATAACTAAAACACTAAGTAACAAAAAACACTATTTTCAATTAAAGTATAAAATTTCAAAACTGAGTTTATTTTTAAAATTAACTTGATGCTTGTCACATTTCTTTTAAAATATGTACTAAAAATTTCCTTATTTTTCTCAGTTCCTAAATAAAAAATATATATAAAAGTTAACAATAAGTGACCAAGTCATTACATATATTTAAAGCTTGAAAATAGCTCTACCAATTACCATCTGCTCAAGTAACGCAGAAAGTGTGTGTGTGTGTGTATATATATATATTTCTGTTCCTTGGAGATGGTATAAGTTTTATTATAAATTATAAATATATATACACCTGAGCAAAATTAAGAGAATTTTTACATTACGTCAATTTCTAAAAAACTAAGTGACAAATTTTAATGAAAATTCAAATGATGAAATCGGCAACAGCCAGCCCCACTTGACTTTAATGAAATTTTGTATGAATATACATTTATAACAGAGAAAGAGATGTACCATTCAAAAGTCATTTTATGTATGCATCATCATCAGTAGCACTCATAGTGCAGGGATGTCCAAAATCCACATTGTGATATAGTTGAAATGAGCCTAATATGGCATATAATCCCTTCTCATAATGATATGAGTGGCACAGCATATTGGACAGGAGGTAATTCCTTTCACTTTCCATGTAATCGATCAACCGAGTCCTATGTTGATGAGTGTTGTCATCCATTAATAAGAAACCAGGTCCAACTGTGCTCTTGATAAGTCAAACACAGGGCTCTAAGATATCCTCCCTCTACCTCATAACAGTCAGGAACCCTTTGTCAAACTAAAACAGGGATATGTGGCCATCTAACATAATGCCTGCCCAAACCCTTACACCTCAACCACCATAATAATCAGTGTCCAGGCTGAATCTCGAGTTATCTGTAAAAAAACACATCGCTCCACTGAAGCGCATGTTGTCTGCACCATGCTAAATGTACTCTCTTATGCGCTGCGTTAACAGCAGATCTTCTGGCATACAGCCTTTATCTCACAAAGCCTTCAGGCAATTGTAGACCATGAAACTTGAGATTCCGGTAGCAGCATACAGCTCACATGAAAGCTGTTGAATAATTCTTCAGTGGCTTAATTACAACCTTTGGTTCAATACTTTTCATAAAAATAGACATAATTTGAAAATTCTCTTAATCTTTCACACAAGTATATATAAATATGTTTGCATACCATCTGCAAGTTTGCAAACTGTTACTGGTGGATAGTTAATTCAGAGGTGTTCTAATTTAGAAAACAGTTTTAAAAGACAAAGTAATCAGCATTCAAATCTGTTACATTCCGATTTTATGCAGGATTAAAAAAATGAATATATTAAACTATATTTTGCTTTTTATGAGCAGGTAAAAAATTGGATAAACCAGAAAAAACTGATTTTCTAATTATTATGCAATATATTTCCAATTATAATATGTTTAGATATCATATTTAAGTATAATTTACTTTCATCTCAAAAATAAAACAACCATTAAATTAAAATAAATCTGACTAAGACGAATCAAAAGAATACTTCTAATTTTCATAAGATTTCGAATTAAGCATGCAAATAAGCAAGGGCTAGAGAAAAGAGCATGACACAAAGCAGAAATGCAAACATAAATAATGAAGAAAATAAAGTTTATACACTGACAACAGAAGACAGCGAGCATATAAAAAAGCCAGAAAAGTGGCATTACATATAGACTGACCAGTAGCAGTAGACTGAGACATCTGAGCAAGACTTGCAGTTTGAAGAGCAGAATTGTAGTCTTCAGATGTTCTATGAAGACTGTTTGAACCAGGAGGAATATCTACCAGACATGACACACATATAATAAATATTACATAGAGTATTAAAACAAATAATAGCAGTAATTGTGTGGTAAATGATGCTTCACTTTTTAAGGAGAATTCTCCTACAGTACTAGAAAATAAATTAGCATTATTATTTCTATGATATAAAAACAAAGAGTATAACAAATTTACCATACTGTGAGAATACATTCTCAAACCTAAAAGACTATATTTATGATACTAAAGAGGAGGAAAGCCGATAGTAATGACACAAAGAAAATAATATAAACCAACAGTTAATATGAAATGATCAGATATTACATAAAAATACACAAAGAAGTAATCACATTTTATATGGAAAATTTCACTATCTAAATAAAGTACAGATCTTAGATACATATAAAATAATTCACAAAGCATGAATGTGTAAGTTTGTTGTTGTACATTATTTCCAAGCCATTTAGACAGGAATATAAACTAAATATTTATCATTTAATGAATAATTTACTTAATCATTATTTATAAGCTTTGATATTTTCTGATTATCCAAGCACCCCTGAAAATTATTCACAAGCCAATGCACTATGGTGCCAAATAAGCAGCCCATGTCACTACCCAAATATATTCACATAGCAACTCAAGTATGCAGGCATAGAGCAGATGAGAACTGATTATCACCTTCAAATTTGAAAACTATTTGGTGGTGATTTTTTTTTTTTTAAATACCCAAATAGGCATTAGCCCAGAAGAAGCTATCAATCTCAAATTCAGGACTGGATTTAGATTTGACGAGATCCTAAGCTATTTAAGATATGGGGCCCTTTATGAGGGATATGAGTCAATTTTTTTATAAGGGATATGCTACAATTTTTCAGGAGGGGGGGCTTAAAGAAAGTGGGGGTCCTAAGATATAGCTTGTTCAGCTTATAGAATAATCCAGCACTGCCCCAAATAGCCTTTTGCATAGATTCACTTTTCAAATTGTTGCCACAAAATATTACCACCTGCATTATAAAGAAATTAAATAATGGAGAATCTACATGAATGGCTGAATGTATGTTTCTCACACTGTGAAAAAACTATGATACCTAGAGTCATCAAATTTTGAATAACCTAGTTCTCCACCCGAACATACCGGAAAGCCCAAATTTGGAATCTGGAATTTGTTTTATTGTCTATTTCATATTTTGTAAAACTTTAATGAAATTTGATTAAAAAATCTGAACAATTTCAAAGCAAGCAGACGGAGCGTTGTATAGAATATAAAACATTTTTAGTTCCAGCATGCTGTCTAACGAAAATTCTAAAAATATGCTGTTTTAAAATATTTTTAACACAATGTAGCTTTTAGCCCTAATTCTCTCAAAACATGTATATGTCTGTAAATAAGGTGGGGGGAACTCCCGTTTAGACAAAATACAAAATCTGAAAGCTTTCAGTCCCCCCCCCCCATTAAGCGCCCTTTTTTCCTTGTAAGGAATAGCAACGACACTGCCAGCTGATAAAAAAGAAAGCACGGCATTTCTTCAGAAATATGGCATTTTGCCTAGCAGTAGACAACGCAAAAATTTGCATTCCAAGAAGTTATATTTTAAATGATTAAATTTCATGGATCAAAATTTGCAGGCAATGCAATTTCTGCAATTCTCTGATTTCTTTTAAGCAAAAACAAATTGCTGTGTAAATGATGGAGAGAATAAAAGTACAAGTAGTGCACAATGCTGAGTTTGTACAATTCTCTGATTCCCCCCCCCTTAAAAGTTAAAACATATTGCTACGTACATGGGGAGGAACAGTACAAAAAAATGTTCTTGTGTTTTATGTAATTCTTAGTGCAGCCATTTTTTAAAATGACTTTCATGATTTAGGTTAGCAAAAAATTAGTCGCCAGCAATTGGCGACTTTTTGGGAGAGAAGTGTGGTTAATCAGAAGGTATCTAATCTTTTTCTTGCAGTCACTTCAGGATTCCTAAGACATGTGAAAGGGTAAACACTCATCTATATTCATTGTTACTATTATTACTGCAAATTACTTAATAACTATTTGTTTACTCTTATTCTATTAGTTTATTTATTACTGTCTATCACTTCTAGCTTCACTAGTCTATAAATAAAATATTTTTCCTCGAATATTTTTTAAAGGACATTTTGGTAAAAAATTAATAATAAATGATATATTTTGTATACTTACCGCAAAATATAAAAAATTATCTTGCAATGCATATATTAAAATATTAATAAAAGAAAATAATGAGATATTAATAAATAGAATTAGTAGACAGGAGAGGGAATAAAAAATGTAAATGATTCATTACATTAAGAACACATCAGCACAATCACAGCAGAACTTATTAAATTTTACAATTAATGTAACAAGTTCTACTAGCTATTCTAAATAAAAAGTTTTGTAGTTTACAAACCAAATTTACAAAACAATTTAAAATGCAAATTCACTCTTAATTCGAGTCCATATACATTTAAATACTTTTTTATTTAAAATGTTAATTTCAGATCATAACATTTGATCATTAAAAGAACAGAAATTTTAACTCTACAGATCCATTTAAGAACCAATTTTTTTTTCAATAAATATAACGGAATTTATTTTTCTTAATATTTAAAGCAATCTGAAGAAATTAGCAGATAAACCACATAAAAAATATAATTAAAAAAAATGAATGTAGAGCAATCATACTGCCATATTGTGTCAATGCACAAGGCTGGACAGAAAAAATTTTTCAGAGCATGTTTTCATTTTTGATTTCTACTTTCAATGATGCATATAACATCCACAGGGCACACACACAAAAATTCAATGGTATTAGAAATAATCTTACACTTGAGGTGTGTAACTATCATGCAGCTATGTATCACCATCCACTGTTGTTTAATATTTGGCCCAGATTTTTTTTACTGGCTTTCTTACATCATTTTAATTTTCTCAGATGCTCAATATACCAATTTATCATGCCATTTGATAATCCTGTGAACTGTTTGTTTGCATTACAATGAAGCAGCAACTCTCTTTGTGTAGCTTTTACTCAATACCTTCTGAAAGTTTTCCCTCAGATATATTTTTAAAAAACAAATTGCTATACTAAACAAGAATCAGACAACAGTCTGTTCAGCTCCATTTACTCAGTCTCTAAAAAGACAAAATCTTACACTTCTAGTCAATGCATTCAGAGATTTCATCAAAATGTCTACAGGCCAGATAGATCCATTGTTTAATAAACGATGAATGCCATATACAACACTTTCCAGAAAATGGCATCACAGATTTTGGATAACATCTATAAATGAACTTGGCTGTTGATCAGCAATACAGAGACAATGAAAGAACATATATGGACATTCTGGATTCCTTATGGGAATATTCAATCCTTTTTTTATAACTGTGCTGATGCATATCCATACTGAATGCTACATGTCAGTAGCAATCTATCTTCTACTTTACAAAGATAAATTTCAGTCTTAATGAGCCATGGGCTATCAACAATGTTATATCAACAATAAAATATCTGAATATATAATAAAAATACATAATTTTAAGATTCTTAATATTAATTTCAAATAACCTTTTTAAATAATTTTACAGACAAAATGCCATTCGAATCAAATATAAGATTACATAAAAAAATTTAAAATACCATCTTGAATACATTTTTCATGAAAATATTTGCCTTTGAAGCTTCAAATGTATGCAAGTTAGTGAGATCTATATTTGTGATACACTAAGAGTAAGTTTACCACAGTCAGTTTTCAATGAGATTATTGATATTCATATAAAATACCATTCTATACCAATATATTCTGTCTAAGTAATCATGCCATCATCTGGTCTGCTGGCTAGGCTAAATATTTCTGGCAAATCAAGTAATCTTTTACCGAAATTGCAACTAAATGGTGTACTTCAGGAAGCCAGAAACAAGTTTTAACTTTGGCTAAAATAATAACAGTTCCTACTATCTTCTCTTTGCATACAATTAGCATTGTCAATCTGGAATTTTTAGGTGGGGACAATTTATGCTTATTATCCAGTGAGAAATCAGAAAATTCCACTTTTTCTCTCAATCTCAACCTTTTCATCAATGTATGGGAGAAAACTACAAAGTGAAAACTTTTTCAACTGAATTACCTTGTTTTAGAGATTTTTAATCTTTGGCGAAAAACTTCCTTTTGCTTGTATCTTATCCAAAACTTTTCTGCTTCTTGTAACTCTTCAGTTATTAGAGTTTCTTAATTTTGCAATGAAACATGTTATCTGGGCAGTGACTTACCATCTTCTCCAAGTTGGCATATTTCAGTAAGTCAAAGAGATCATCTACACTTACTTTGATATATATCACTGGTATTTTTCAGTTTTCCAGTTTGTCTTTGTCTATTGTTTTTTCAATGTCTAATTTTGACAAAAGATCAGGATAGCGTTGAAGCCAATGTCGACCTTGTATTCAAATGGGTTCATTTATAAACTTAGAGATTTTATTCCCCAAGATTTGAGATCTGCAGAGTTGTCAACACCTGTCTAGTAAGAACGCCAATCTGAAAGTGAGCTCAATTTTTGGACATGATTCTTAAACAAAGGGTTTGAAGGTTTCAAGCTTTTTTTGATATAAAAATAAGTAATTGTTAAGTCTGTTTAGAAGCAGCATGGGATTTTCAACTTCACTGTTTTCAAAATACTGTTGCCCAAGTAGGCTGATAACAATGGCCCCATTAATTCTAACCTTGGCAAAATAGGATATTTCAGTAGGGCTTCACTGCTTTTGCACAAAGGCAAAGGGCAGCTTTAACTTCTTTACCATTTTTCATGAAATGTAAGTATGCGACTGAACCACAGACTTTTATACTTTTATCTCAAAAGCAACGTAATTTAAGATTTTCAATATTAAGCTTTGACATGATAAAGTAACAAGGCAAGGAGAATTCAACCGCTTAAAGCAGCTCTTCAGACCATTTCCTCCAGTGAAAATAGTTCATTCCAGTTTATCTGTGATGACCAAATCTTCTGTATTAAGCACTTAATTCTACCAGTGAAAGGTCCCAAAATTCAAATCTGATCTAGCATTTGTAAGAGGAACTGTTTTATTTCTACTGGTTAAAGCAATAAGTTTCAAACGTCAAAATACAGCAAATCCTTTTAACTATCCAACGCCATACCCAAGGCCTGAAAAGGGAATTTTTTTCTATAGAAAACTTCAAGATTTTCTAGAACTATGCCTTCTTTTGCACATAATTCATGTAGTTGTTCCGAGTTAGTGTGCCATCAGCAAAGATGCATGCTTGGTGCCTTAAAAATCTGGATTGATTCTAGAGTTTTAGTTAATGCTTCATTGCTTGTCTGTCAACTTCCAGTCACATCATCTATGCTTTCATTCTCAATGTCCATTCTCATTACAATTAACCATTGTAGGATAAAAGTTCATTATACTTTTTCAGATGAAGTTTAAATCTTTTGCAATGGGCAGCTCAGTCACCGAACCTCTCTCTCAGATGATGTGCTAACAGGATGCACCGTCTTGCGGGAATGGGCAATTTGCACTGCCAAGTCTAACTTTCGAAAAAAATTCAAATAAATTAAATTTATGGTCCAATTGTTCAAATGCTTGGCATACTATGAGAGAAACATTCAGGTAAGTTGTCAGAATTATTTTAAAACTTTTTTATTATATTTTCCTTGTCATTTGAAGTATAAAAAAATAGTTCACTTAACAATGCAGAAAATATCTACCTCAATGCTAGCCAAACTCTAAGAGGAATGAATAAAACTTCTAAAACAGCAGTACATATATCCCCATATTGCAAAAGAAAAAGTAAATTAAACATGACATTCTCTTCATCTGGAATATCTATAACTGGTTTGATAATATTTTATTTGATTGATCTTGTGATACATTTTGTTATTCGAAAAATAGATAAGGATTTTTTTCAAATGATTTTCCAAATTGACTGAATCTTTGCTCTTATTTCTGTATTATCATTTTGATTTGATGGGTCACGTTTCCATAGCAATCTAACTTTGTAGCTAGAATTTTCGCATGTTATATTTGATTTGTCACATTTCCAAGATAATCTAACATTGTAGCCAGAATTTTTTCCTTCTCATCTACAAGTCCTCAAATTCTTAAGTCCAACTTTTTTTTTTCCAGAAATTAAATCTTCCCCCATATTGAAAGTTAAAGTTCCTTGATGACACCATCCAAAAAGAGCTTCCACTGCAATAAGGTTTTTGTTTAATTATTTATGTCTCCCATTACTATACTGCAATGAAAATCTACTCCAATTAAAATGGCAAGGATTTCTTAGCTATCAGGAGAATCTGAAAGAATAAATTTTTTTAACGGAGTGTTTTGCCTAATTTTTTCTTTAGGGAGAGGAATGATTATCTGATTTTTAATCAATTCCTAACAATTCATCTTCTATTCTAGAATTGAGAGAACTTCTGTGTTCTAGACATATTCTATCATAATTCTTTTGAATGAGTAAGACATTCCTAAAAATGTACACACAATTAACATTTCTTTCCTTATGATTTTAGACCTTCTGATTTTTTTCCTTATGATTCAGAATGACATGTTTTTCACTAAATCTTGAGTATAAAAACTTTTCATACTTCTAATGTCCAGAAGAAGTACATGCGAACACCTTTACCTTTCTTATTTTGACATTTATCATGCAAGTCTATAAAAGTATTACGCTATTTACACATGTAAAATACCCAAAACAATTTCTCATTCTGCTGCTTAGCTTTTTCATCATTTTTATCATCATCTATGATGAAATATACTTTACCAGATGTTGTACTGTTAATTGTCAAATTAAAATTAAAAGATATGGCTTCTGAATGGCTTGTGTGAATGGCTTATGGCCTGTGCAAATTTTACAGACTTTAGTTTGGCACTATTGGCATTTCGAAATTCTGCATTTAGATGCAAGGTACAAAAAATAACCTGCCTGCTGCTTCAAAACATCTTGTTTTTCATTAAGAGTAAACATTTCACGCCATTTTGAATTAAGATTTTGTGAACAAAAATTGCAGTTTTGATTTGACGTGGAAATGCATTCATAAGCAGCGACAGCTTGCTTACGATTTGGTGCCAATGGATGTCTGTTAATAACTCATTGATTTTATCTCATAATTTTATTTCTAATTGAAAAAAGTTATTTATGTGGTGCAACTCTAAAAGTGACATATATGGCAAAGGAACAGTTTTCATCAAAACTGGAATTAACATGTCTGAATAAGTTTCTGGTTTCATTAGTGCTGAAAACCAGTTTCTGGTTTCACATTTAGTGAATTGAATATTAATTGTATCCAAAAATTTTCACAATTTTGTCCCTTCATTTTAGCTTTAAACAGGATTTAAATTTAAGAGGTTAGAGACATGTATGTTTATGATCAGGCCATTCTGACTGAATCTGTTTTCAAGAATATGGTCAAATCATAATTTGCCTCTGAGAGACAGTCAATAGCTGATGCTGCATTTCCATTTAAACATGATTTCAAATAACTGAATTTTCCAATTTTCGGAAACATAACATTATCATGAATAGTAACTTCAAATTAATTTCAAAAATTTATCCAATTGTTAGAGTCTTCATAAAATTTATGATTAGCATTTCGTATAGATTCACATTAGAATTAATCTGTCTGAACAGCAGATTTTTGACATTTTGAGTACTGAACATCTTTAAATATCAGTTGATTTTTGACTTTATTATTATTTTATTATATTCCACAGAAATTTTAAAATCCGACTCTAATTCTGAGTTATTTTCAACAAAATACTGTATATTTTCATTCTGTTTCCTTACTATTTAACAATTCCAAACAATTTTCTAACTCTTCTTGTATTTCTTTCTAGTTGTTCATCTACATTTTTAATAATTCGTGTTACAGAAGATCTAGATATGCTCATTTCTTGTTTATAATTTTTTGTTCCATTTTACTAAATTATTGAAAGAGACTTACTGTTTTATAAACCTTTGCTTAAACGGAAAATACTATTTTCAAATACTAGATTCAAGGTTCAGGCTAATGCACAATATTATGAAATAGATCAAAACAAAACTACTAAAACCAAAGAACGAGGTACGTGGGATGGAGGACTTTTTATCTTTTAATTAAAACTTAAAAAATTACATATACATGTGAAAAATGGCCATGCAACTGTAACTGAATGATGCAGTTATAATGTGCCATCTAGATGACTGTGCAGATGAGTAAGCACGACAATGATGATTGCAGACACGTAATGTGACAATTATTCAACCTTTTCTTTTTTCTTAATCACTTTTAATTTATGTAAATAAATCGTAGCTTAGTAGTAACTATGTGTATTAGTGATGTTTTTATTATAATTTTGATAACAGAATTATAAAAGTTCCTGCCCCATACATTGGCGCTTGATTATACCTTTTGCTTTGAATGTGAAAATTTTAAAAATTGAAACAAAAACAAATTGTTGAATGAACCAACACTACTAGACTAGCTTCAAGAACTAATGTTGTGATAAAAAATGAAAATGTTACATATAATGTCTTAGAGGAACAATTTCAATTGAAAAAATGAATAAATTAAAATATTTAGATAATCAAACTGAACATTTAATTGATGCAAACTTAACTGAGAAGGTAGTAGGCAGTAGTACCGATTACAGAAGAAAAATATATCAGGTATAGTAACAAACTACATCTACTGAAAGAGAAAATAAAATTTTACTAACTCATCAACAACTGAAAAAATGCTCAGCACTTTGGATGACAACTTAAATATACTCTCATCATTAAACTTCTTAAATTAATAATTCAGGAGACCCAAAATATTGGAAAAAATTTTGGAAGTAATTTGAAAGCACTACCAAATGAAATGATTCATTTTCAAAAATTGAAAAATTTCTTTACATAAAAACATACTTGATTGGAAAAGCATTAAATGTTGCATCTGGTTTTGAGTTAACTGACAAAAATTATGACAACTGTCTAACATTACTTACAGATCGTTTTGGTTTTAAAAATATTTTTATGAGTAAAATTTTAAACTTGCAAAGGGTTAAAAATTCTCGTAATGTTCCAGCTTTCAGAGAGTTACTTGATAAGCTTGATATAGCTATTAAAAACTTAGATTCAATGCAAGAGGATTAAAAATCCTATGGTCCACTTTTGAATTTAATTGTCCTAAATTTATTGCTAGAAAATCTTATATTTTAAATGAAACATAAATCCAAAATGTGATTTACAGTTCCTGATCTTCTATCTTTTTTAAAATACGAGACTAAATATAGAGAGAGAATCAGCATTTTTAGCTCTACATGACTGAAAAGATTTTCAACAAATTCAAATAATTACTAGACATACATATTATTGTAATGGATATGGTCATTTATCTAGATTTTATCCCGATAAGCACTGCAGACCCATACGTTTGTCTTGTGGAAATTCGGGTCACAAATTTTTAACCCATGTTAAAAAAGCTCAGATGCAAAATGCTAAAAGAAAATCCCAAAGAAAGAACACTGTCAAAGCAATCAAATTTAACACACCAAACACATCCATAAAGTAATTCAAATTAATGATATACCACTTACAGCTCTGTTGATACTAGAAATGAAACTACAGTTATGAATAAACAATGTTTGGAAAAAAATAGGAAATCCTTCTTTAAATGTTTTTCTTAGCATGTTGACTGGTTTTGGTAATGGCAAAATAAAACCAATGGTTTATTTTACAAATGGCATTTTAATAGATACCAAGTATTTCTGACTAATATTTATGTTGTTGAAGGTAATATAGTACCACTCAATGCTACAAGGGACATGGACATCCTTGAACAAGATGAAGTTAACAAACAAAGATGATGTTCATATTTCTAAACATGTGAAACCAACCAATCTGGAAGATAAGTACATCAATAATATTTTTCTTAATCAAACATTCAAATTAGAAATAGGTGTTACTGCTACAAAAGAACAAGTTATGAAAATCTTGCCTCCGATTGTAAACCTCTTAAATCCAAAATTAGGAATACTGAGCTGACTATTCAGATAAAACACTGATTTTTCATAGACCTAGACCATTACTTTTTGTCAAAAGAGACATTGTAGATAAGAAAGTGCAAACTGCTGCCAACATAACTACGCTGCATTCTTCCAAATATTCTAGTCAAGTTGAAGTAGTAAAAAAGAAAGAGTACCCCTAGAGTATGTGCAGACTACCGCAAATTAAACAAAAAGATAATTAAAGATTGGTATCCCTTACTGCTAATAGATTTACTTGATTAACTACAAGATGTTCATATGTTCACTACTGTCGATTTAAAATACGCTTTCTCCCACGTCAATGTTAATAAAAACAGCTGTCATTACACTTTGTTTATCTCATATATTGGACAGTACCAGTTTTTACATGAATTTATTGGTATCTATACCTCACATTCTTCAAAGATTTGTGAATTCAGGTTTTCAAGTATCTTATCTTGCAAGGTCATGTTTTACTCTATTTAGATGATATAATTCTTACTAAAAATGAAGTTATTAAGTTCTTGAAATCCATTTGATCAACTACTTCTGATTATGGACTTTAATTTTAAGACATCTAAATTTTTAAGTCACAAAACTGAATTCCATGGTCATGTCATCGAAAATGATAAAGTGTTCCCATGTCCTCTTAAAATAGCTGCTGTTATTTATTATACTGAACCTAAAAGTTACGAAGACTGACAAAGTTTTCTTGGTCTTGCCAAATATTTTCATAAATTTATCCTAAATTTTTTCGCAGTTGCTTAACAATTAACTGAGCCCCTTAAGAAAAGCAATGATTTCTAAATTTGGTGACAATGTCAGAAAAGATTTCAAAAACATATTTATCAATCTTTTAAAAACATATTTATGTGAAAAACCCATATTTAAAGCCTCTATAATTAGCACAGGAATATAGAAATACACACTGATGCCAATATCCATATTTATGGTTGTATTCTCATGTAAAAATCCAGAATTTATCTTTTAGGCAAACGCTTCAAATTTATTACTAACTGTAATGCTTTCAAAATGACCATGAACAAGAAAGAGCTAAATACACATATATCACATTGGGCATGGATGTTAGAAGATTTTTAATATAAAATAAGAACACAGAACGGGAACACAAATGACAGACACTGATGCATTGAGCAGATCCCCTGTTATGGTTACCACTCAAGATAGCTTCATTTTAAAAATACAAAGTACTCAACAGCAAGATGATCACATTCAAGATACAAAAAATGTCTTAAAAGTTAAACCATATGATGACTATTGTGTTAAAGCTGATATACTGTAGACAGTAATGAATCACTTGTTGTTCCAGAATTAATGCAATCCAATATAATTAAGGATGCACATCTTCATGGACATTTCAAATGATCTGAAGAAATCAACAAAAATTTTATATACTTAGAGAAAAAATTTATAACTATATTGCAAATTGTGTTCTTTGCATATTAATTAATCAAAAATGTGGAAAACAAGGAAGTACATTCTATACCCACACAAAATGTCCTCCATACACATTGATCAGTTAGAACCACTTGAAAGTACTCACAAAAATTATATATTTGCTGTTAGACTCATTCACAAAGTCTGTATTGCTTTAGGCAACAAAATTTACTGATAGTGCTGAAGCAATATCTAAACTGAAGAATCAAAACTTTTTCTTTGGAAATCTTTGCATATAATTTCTGACAAAGTTTTAGCAATTACTTATAAAGATTTTCAGGATTACTGCTCCATGAACAATATCCAGCATATTCAAATTACTACCAAACTGCCTTGTTCCAATGGATAAGCTGACAGATTAATTTCTGTTTTCTCTAAATTATCTATTCAGAATCGGACATAATGGTATATACATACCGGTGAAATTCAGCAAGTAATTAATTCAGATACCAATGCAGTATCAATATAACTGCAATCGAACTCATGTTTGGAAGTAAAATTAAATCTACTTATCATGTCAAAATTACAGTGCTGTTAAATGCAGAGATCCAGTTAGATTTCATCATCACTTGTGACGATCTTCGAAAGGAAGCTAAGAAACAAGTTTTGAAAGTATAAAACTTACAATTTTGATGTAAGCCATTCCACAAGTTCCAACGTCATGATACAGTGGCAATTAAGCATAGATAATATGGACCTGGTCTCAGACTCAAACCAAAGTTTTTCAGACAGAACAAGATCATGAAAACTAAGCCAAATGATACCAATTTTTTCAGATGAATGCAATTTTCTATGATGTATGCTAACTCTCTCTCACACACACATGTATAAAAAAAGTTCTCTTATTAGGAATTTAAAAAAACAGTTAACATATTTAAATAGAAAAAAAGAAAATACATTAGCTAAAAAAACAAAAAAACAATGCTAAATAACAGCAAACAATGTGAAGCAGCACTTCTCAGCAAAATTATAACAAATTGGACAACTACCACACCATATAACTAGTTTTCTATCGTATACAAGAAAAATTCATATCCTCTGGGTGTCCACGATACTTGGCTACCCATTTAGTTAGCAACTATTGTTGATAGGACATTTAGTCAACACATCCATTTAACTGACACAACATTTAGCCAACATGAGCAGTTAGCCGATAGAGCATTTAGCCAGCACGTCCATTTAGACTATAAGACATTTAATCAAGAGGACATTTAGCTGACAACACAAATATTTAAACAAAAACACGCAATGTTTTAGTAAAATTTATCAATACTTACCTGACAAAGGTCATTCAAGAAGGCATATATAAAATTTTGTCTTTTATTTAATGCTACGCAGAGAATGGATTTTAAAATTAGACAAAAACGTAACTTTATGTTGGTGAAGATTTTGAAATAAATTTCAAGAGTGATTAAGCATAGGTCAGGAGCAAAAAAAATTTTTTTTACAGCTGTTGAAGAAGCAAAACAGTTTTACATGGAAAGCAATTGGTAGAGTAAAATGGAAATAAGCTAGCATGATCTCTTGAGGAAAATAGCAATGAATAATAAAAATATTAGAATTTTAAAATCAGTGTAAGAAGCAGATTGAAATTAATGTCATTAACTAAAGATGGAAAATTTTGGGAAATGTAAAAAGGTTTAAGGAAATTCAATTCACCAAATGAAGAAGTTTTATGAATAACTTTTTGCAAAACTTGCTTTGTGATTGGGTGTTGTGTAAATAGGTTTTTAGGAAAAAAAACCTTAAAAAATTTTCAATGAAATATGAGGTATGTGCTTACAATAAAAATATACTGCACCATATACAGGAAATAGTGTGAAATAGGATGTTTAATACTCAATATTAAACTACTTTTGTGCATATTTTACAAAAAATTTGTTTTCATTTTACTTTGCTGACCAATAAGTTTTGTAATAGCACACTAAAACAGAGGAATTTAAAAAAAAAAAAAGAAAAAAGAACCTATTATAGAAAACCATATTATAGATTACGCCATCCATTAGATGATTAGCAATTAGAAAATTGTCATAGCAATAAAAAACTTCTATTATATTGTGTTCACTAATTATCGAATCTCTATATTTTTTTATAAATTGCATTAAATGGAAAATTCTGCCTTTTGCTTGTGATAGAAAACCTTCAAATTAATGACTATCACAATCATCATGATCACCACAAAATATACTAGCAAGCCATAAATATGCCAAGCTTTTTTTTTTTTTTTTAAATATATGTAGACACATCTTCCTTTTACCTTGTAATGTTCCATGACAGATTTTATGCTAAAATATTTCAAAAATTCTAGGCTGGTCTTGAATTAATTTAAAAAAATTTAACAGATTTTAAATGGCTACTTTTTATCTTCACTTCAACACATGCAGCACTCCAATATCTACTGGATGAATGATAAATGTAAAATTTGGAGGAAAGAATAAGACAAAAACGTTACCTTTTACTAAAATTTAAAATGAAGTATTAGCTGAATACATGATATTCAAACTAGCCATTCATTAATATTTCTGTTATCCATGTTCTTTTATTCAAACAATATTCAACTTTATTCCCTTAAATGGCCAAGATCAAAAATCTTTTTCTACTACGAAAAGTCTATCATAATTTTTTCTTCAATTACAAAAAGTCTAAATTTGCATGCTCCTGCAGCACTTGCAAATGCCAAAATCATTCATCTTGCTTTGGAATCCTTGACGCCAATTGAGACCTTTTCTACAGAGGACACCAAGGTTTTTCAGAGCCCATACTGACAGAAAAAAATTGAGTTTTGCCAGCATTATAAATTTGTTCTGGAGATAACTTTTCACTAAAATGAGTTAACAAATTCATCTGCAAATTGCTCATATGTATCTGTAACAGAAGAAGCTTTTTTGCCTGAAATTTTTAACTGTCTCATATCATGGTGATTTTAAAATTTTGTTAAGCAACCAGACAAATATATTTTTTCAAGTCCACTTCCTCTTGAAATATTTTGGCTCGAGCCATTAGCATTGACACATCAATGACACACCCTCCCTGCAGTGCTGTCTCATCCATTCCACTATCACTTTGTCATGATTATCATTTTCACCATCTTTTTTTTATTATTCATTGAAAACAAGGGTCACAATCCACAAAAAGTTTCAGACTTTTTTTTTTCCTGTTCTCTATTTTTCTCTTCTATTTTATACTGTTCCCACTCCTATTTTTTCAGTATATTGTTGACTTCCAGTGCCATGTACCTTGCAGAATTTTGAGTCAGATATGCCTTTTATCCAATTTTTGTAGCAATTCCTTTTTTGCTTGAATGACAGCAAAATCCATTTTCACTGCGCAAATCTTGCCACAGCTGCAGAATTAGAAACTCTTTTCAGATTACATAATAAAAAATTTAAACTTTAATTTTGATAAGATAGCTGTAATAATAATAGCTTGGAATCTTTCTCCCTTCCCCAGTACTATGTCAGCAAAAGAAAACCAACACAAGCCATATCCCACTCCAAAAAAAAAAATAAATAAAAAGGAATTTTAATTACAGTTCTAAAAAAAAAATCTGAAATGTTTCAGATTTTAAATTACGTCCAAAGGGACGTTTATTTAACATTCTGTGTGTTACCTTTATTTGTTAAATACCATGTTCTTCGCACTTAAACCATAAAATTCAGTTCAACAGCAATATCGCAAAATAATTTTAAATTGAGCGTATCTTTAGAAATTTCGGTACACGCTCTCACGCACTGGAGATAAAAATGTTTTTCTGTACAACGTTGGTATTGCTGGCTTTGAAATCTTTGAGTTTGTTAATGAAAAATTCGTTAAAGTTTTAGAGAATATTGTTACGAATTTCACATTTATTTGGCTATTT